>JAQFYM010000149.1:0-112583 GCA_034694785.1 Agrenia bidenticulata | reverse complement strand
TACGCTTTATATTATTGATTAAAGCAGGACTTAAAGGGTTGCCATACGTATTTCAAATCAGCTTCGAAGAGGTTAAACCCAAATACTGTATAATTTGTTTTATTTTTATGTTTTAAATGTTAAGTTGTAACAGTTAGTCCATTCGATTCCTGTTCCAATTTTAAGGAATTGAGTTAGTCGTATTACATTATGACGGTAATATTGCATACGTGGTGTAAAAATAAAAAGCGAGTGGAGTTAACTTAAATTTAGTTTACCGAAAGGTACTGATGAACTCATCATTAGAGAAACTGTATGACAGATTACCGTAGAAAAAACATTCATAGTTAATCCTTTAGCATACGCAAGCTACGAGAAAGAATTTTAGTTAAGTCGTATTTAATGTCTGTAGGTAGGTAGTCACGTGTATTTTCTTGCCTTCTAAATTGATAATATTTAATTACATTTTACATTCCTGTGAGCTTGGGATTTAGCTCCTGCATCCAATCAAGATTGACGGCTTAGAAAATTAGACCACAAAATTGTCTGCAAATCAAAACATTGTAAAAAAAACTCAGTCCGAGGACAGAGATTTAACTGTAGAGTATGAATCTTCTTTTTTTGATAGCGGTAATGAGTGCAATAATAATTTACTTTAGTTTAATTACAATTGCGGTATTACTTTATTCGTCAGATGGAAGCCCTTGATGCATGAATACAAATTCGTTTTCAGAATTGGTCAGAAACATTTATAATTCATAGTAACGTAAAGATCATCAGAAATGGAGCGTTGGTCAAAATATTACACAAGCAGGTTGGTAGATTTATTATAAATTATAAGATTATAAGATAGTATGTGCAATTTGTGATATTAATAATCACATCAACAATTATCCTTTAATCCGATTGGTAAATGAGGCTGCGCATATAACTCAGGATTCAAAGTACCAGCTTAAATCAAATAATCAATTTGATTATTTGATAATAGGTCGGCTCAAGTATTAATTAAATCTGCCAAGTCTCTTTCAGAGCATTCCATGAATAAAATCATAAACGTCTCACCCCACCAAACCAATACCGTGGCCGAAAAATCAATACATTTTATGAGTATATAAATTTTTTTTTGAATTCAGGATTTTTAAGGTTTTGGGTAGTAAGGCTTAATAAAATGCAACATATACATCAGAAGATGTCAGCTTGATTAAAAACACTGTCCAGTTTTATTTTTCTGGCTCTTCTCACATTCGAAAGTCAGTCACTCCTTCATAGTAAACACTCGGTACAAAAAATCAATGTGAATAGTATGGCATATCATAGATAGTTATTTAATACCATAGTACAAGTTACAGTATTATTTTCTATTAGTGTTTTCTACTCCTACGTAATTAACAAGTATGTAGTAGTGGTACAATATTAATAAATCTTTTTATAACACTACTTTAGTATTAACCAGATGAAGTATACAAACCGGTACTTAATTATTTGCAAAATATTTAAAAAAAATAACAACAACACATTATTAGCGTTTCACACCTTGCTTTAAAAAACTCCACCACTGCACTCAAGTTTTGTATGAATACCTTATGTAATTCAACTGTTACTTGGAATATATAGCAAGCACTAAAAACCTATTAGCCACAACAGCCCTTACTTGCTGATGCTGCAGATAAGCTGGGTTTTGTTTTTAATTTTTAGAGAATTAGAATCTGAACACAGCCCATTCTACTCACACACTCTTGTCAACATCATAGCAACATTATGAAAGCAATGGGACCGTGTGTAGCTGAAGGCGTTATCTGTGTCCATAAAAACTTCAGAGATTAAGGAACTTGTAGGTAATCATAAAAATAAAACATGAGCCACCAACCAACCACACTTGCAAATCATCTAGATTGGCCTTTGACTCTCAATTTGCTACAATCCTGTAAATCAATTTGCCATTCTACTTTCAAAGATAGGATACATGAATTCCATTTCGTGAAATATCATTTAAGTGTTTCTTTAAAAAAACACAAAGGGTAGAAAGAAAACAGATGATCATAGGATGCAGCTTATAGCACAAGCAAAGAGTATTACAAAAATCTCCTCTGGTTTTAATAGCATGAGTTTTTTTTATGAATGTTGAAAATGCAAATATTATTCATTATTCCTAGTAAGATTCTCACAATATTATCATTACTCATTGACTCAATAAACAAGCCACGATTTAGTCAAAACTTGCAATTCATTCCGTTTACTTTGCATGTTAGAAATAGAATATCTTCATATTTTAGTCATTGAGAAAAGTAGATAATAAAGTATTTAAAGTCCATTAAATTTTCAACCATGCTTAAAATTTCTCTCACCCTCACAAATTGTAAACAAACCTGATGAGGTGAACATTTGAGGGATTTTTATAGATTTGCTCTAATTAGTCAAAAGGTAAATTGAATAGGGGAAAAGTTGTAGATACACACACGAGTAACATACTTACAAGTCAAGCAAGTAGATTTACCATTACGCATGTGAATTGTGTCTGTGTGGTTAAGTAGATTTATTTACTAGTCCATTACCAAGTTGACAATGACAATGATTGAGAATTCCCACAAAGAACTAAAAGTAGAGGCATCCTCACTCACGAAGCTTTGTGCTGTAAAACATTATTAGCTCTAATATTTGTCTATTTTTTTTTCAACAAAAAAATTGAATCTTCCGGTAAGCTTTCTCTTTCATAAATAATGATAGTAAAAATAAATGCCCAAGACTAAACAAACGGAGCTCGTTACTCGTGGCTTTTGAGATTAAAGTTTGTGATTATTGTGTGGATTGTGAATGGGGAAAAGGAGGCAGAAGCCGGCAAGTTGGATTTACGTAAAGGGCCATTTAGAAGGGGTAAGTAATTGAAAAAAAAATTTGTAGCAGTAATGTATACAGTCACTAATAATTATTAAGTACCTAAGTAGGCTCTGAGAGTGGTAGGTATATTAGTTATTACTTTTAATATATAGTTTTGGCATTTGTTTCAAAGAATGACAAGATTACTCACGGTGTTACTCACAAATGTCGCTATTTTTTCCCTCCTTTTATTTTAGAGCACGTTTAAGTCTTAAATGATCTAGGAAACTAAGTGTTTTTTAATCTACTGTCTACTGTCTGTATTAAAAAAGATATCAAAGCAAATTGTCTATTATAAGATTTTTTTTAAATCCAATCTCGTCTTTATAAACTTTCTTCTCACTTGATATACATTCACTCGTGCTGCCTGGTATTTATTTAGTATTGCTTCAATTTCTGTAACCATTGATTCTAATTGCAAACTAAAAAGACCAACTGAGGAGAAGATAATGGATAATAGACTTGGGCATTTGAGCAAGACGATCGCAATGATAAAAGAAGACCAGATTGGACATTCTTTCTGCCAAGTGACGAGAGTAATTGATGATAACGAGGAGATGATGTTCTTTTGGGAAGTTGAAATGATTTCCTTTGCTTTGTATCGTTATTGCGTAAGCGCAAAATAGCTTAACTTTATATATCTAGTCGGTTAAAAAAATCGTCTTCGTTATGAACTGTTAAACCTACTTACACATTATTATCGGGACTCGTTTGAAATTTCGAAATAGTAACCAGATTAACAAGTAATTCCATCACAAGAATGCCAAGACTTGCTTTTATAATCCATACTCGAGTATCCAATTAGACTTGTAAGGACGGTCGGGGTATTGACGATGAAACTGCTGTCCATGTCCTGGTCTTCTTCTTGGAGCATTCTCATAAATCAAATGGATCGGGTGCCGGATTTTCGTGAACTTTAGAGGCTTGGCAGAATGGAAGTGGGCCAAGATGGGAATAGGGATCGGCACTTCGTGACCCACTGATTTTGGGGGATGTGAGGGATTTGAAAACATTTTAAAAGGCTCGAATTGATGTTGAGCTTCCTTCGTGTTATGATGGTGAATCCTGTGGTCATCGTTATTATAACCTCCATCACCGAAACCACTCCCACCCCCACCAATGCCACCAAAGAATCCTTTACTGGGAATGAATCCGGATTGGATATTTGGACCAATAGGTTCTCCACTGGAATGGTTAGGTGGGCCATAGCCGCTGGAAGGATTCTTATTATGGCTAGATCCGCTATCTGGGAAATTCAGCACATTTCCATATTGAACAGGGTGATAGTGAACTACAGTTTTTGGACCCTTGTGTCCTTTATGTTGAGGAGGTCCATAAACTGAGGCTTTACTTGGACCAGGATTGTAAGCAGGTCCTGGTCCCCCGTAACCGATCCCACTAGGTTCTGAATGTCCCATTGGTCCGGGGTGACCGAGGCCAAAATCAGAGTTGGGTCCATCATTGTCAAACAATGGCTTATAGGGAGGCCCGAATCCTATACCCGCACCATTATCTACTTCTCTGAATCCTGAAAAAGGATGAGGAACTTTAGGTCGACTGTGGTAATTTCCATGCTGATCATTGTCAATCATATCGATGTATTGTTGATGAGAAGGAAATACATTAGGTCTTGGCTTGTGTTGACTACTACTTCCATCAGACCATCTCCCTGGATGTGGAAATCCGTGATGATGGGCATATAGATTACCAGACAATGGCCTATGGTGTGGAATATCTTCTCTAAAAAGTTGGCGTTTTCCTCTAGTATAATTTTTAGAATTTAATGTCGAATAAGATGCAATATATTCGTCTATATCTGTTCCTACGAAATTTGAATAAACTATCGGGGCTAGGGATGAGAGCATCTGGAATTTAAATTTGAAAAAACTAAATCATGGTCTAATCAATAAAATGCAGGAATAGAATCGAGACTGAAAACATTTTTTTTAAACTCACCATTAATAAATGCGAAATAAATTTTAAATCCATCTTCATTTTGGTTAGCGTTTTCATTTAAACCTAATTCTAAAGTTGCCCAGCACGTGAGAGCCCTCAGCCGTAGGAGCACAAAACTTATTACTTGATTTGCTTTTAAGTTTCTTTGGTCAACAAATCTCAATTTTCTCCTTCATTTTCAAACTTCACAGAGTGTTCCCAGTAGTACCAGTTTCGGTAACAAAATTAACAGAAGAAGCCGCCGTACAAACAAAGGGCGAAGAGGAACGGAAGGGAACCACACCAACAGGACACACACTTCTATTTACTATTGATGATTAAGTATCCTAAACAGCAATCACTCACTAAAACGTCTAATTAATGAGTAGTTCCCCTTTCCACTTAAGATGATTAGACACTACCGTCCACTAGTTGACTGAGACGACTTTCTTCAACCAAGGTACGCTATAAAGTATCATAGCTTCTAACCTAAGCCTTCAGCTTCATAAGGGATAACCCAGTGGTACAGAATCAGAATGCACCGATGGGATCTAGCTTATGGGGTACTACTAGAGCCAAGTAAATCAATGGAATCAAAGTCCTTTTACTCCAACAAGCAAGTCTTGAGGCTGAAGAATAAAAGTTAAGCCTTAAAACTGCAACACGAGTAATAACAGTCTGCCTATGAAGCATGTTCATCGTAGTAAGGTGGTAGTAAGTGAACGTAAATAGTTTTTTAAGCCGTTATGTGTGTATGATAAATGAAGAAAAGAAGGAATCTATAGGAATGGCAAATCCACCATCCCATTTGGCAAAGAGTTTCCCTTTTACTGCTAACTGCAATTCTCAAAAAATATAAATTAGATGCCCACCACCGACCACCAACATTACTCAAAGGTATTATAACACCGCTGATGATTGCTAGTACATGCTATTCCTCGGACGATGAACAATAAAACTAAAGCGATTGTATTATTTGGCTACTAAACATTAAATTGTTATGGTTTCTTTCATTCGATTACCTCACACTTGAATAATTTTTTGGTCTCAAGCTCGACTTTGTTGGGACAGAGGATTTGTGTATTACTAAAATAATAGCAAGAAGAAGAAAATATTTTAATAGTTTTATGAAATAAGGATAGTAAAGATGATATCCGTTGGGATTGGACATGATAGCTAAATAAACCACTTACAAGACATTCTAGACAATACGCACATATACATTTTTTAAACTTTTCTATTGCTAATGTTGTAACGTAATTCGGAGGTCTAGGATTTCTAGAAAAAGTAAATGATTGCAAAGAAGCGATCAAAACTTTCCTTTTAAGTAAAGAACTCTGCTCTACCATTTTACGCTCAACTGCAGTCAACTAATTGTCAGAGGGATAAGCGTAATTAGAAACATGTTATATTTGCCCATGTTTGTACTGATATACATTGTTATATTTGTATGGACAGAGGAGATGGACTTGTATGTACATAAATGGGGATTCTCAAGAAAGTCGGGATATTTTTTTGTCTTTGATGGTCCCAGCAAGGAAATTACATTTCCAACATTAACTATATCCCAATTGTGAATTATGTGACTTGAAAATGGTCTAAATTTCTTCTACTTATTAACACGCATACATTCCTCTTTTAGGACACAGAGAGATCTGCAGCCTGAAATAATCTGAAATTGTCAGACTCTATACAATAATGTAAAAAAACATACACAATTTGTAATGCTTATCATTTGTTCAGTGGAAAAGTACGGATTGTCCCATAGGAGTAGACAAAAGGTACTAGGGCATGGCATCATGACCACACCTAATGTGATAGGGGTGACAGCCTAAAAACAGTGTTGTACAAGCCTATTTTTAAATAGTTAAAAATTGATATTGTTATGCAGTAAAACTTATAGTAATAAATTATATGTTTCATTCATGATTTAAGGATTTAGTTTGTACAGCTCATCAACAATGAGGCTTCTTTTCATGTTATGAGTTTCTTGTTGTTATTGTACTGAGCAACCGGTTGGGTGACGACTTTTGCAGAGGCTTTGCTCTGTTTTGACTTTTATTTCTGAGCTCCAAGGTGTAATCTAATAATGTTACTTAACAAGGAGAATCCCCATGCAAAATACTACATGTGCATTATTATTATTCAGCACTCTGTACCAAAACAACCCTCCCAGTAGATTACGATAACGAACTGATCGAAATCGTGAATAACGAATTGTACCCACGATTTCCGGCTGTACTTTTGGAAGTCTGATTTGAACGACTGTAATCTCTGAAACAGCAAGAACACAATCCGCATTCTAAATTAGTACAGAATGGCTCTAGGAACCAAAAAGGGGAAATGCATTAGAATTAAACAGATGCTTTCTGATTCTCAATCTGGTGAGGTAAACTCTTGTGTATTTACGATACATGCAAACTGCAATTGACATGTCATTGCATTCAGTCCTTTTGTAGATGACAGTTCTTGGAAAAGTCAAATCAAGTCAAGTTAACGCCTGTGATCACTAGGAGGTGTAGGATTGTTGGATCAATTGGCTATTGATTGGGTGTGTTCCTTGATTAACTATTGTGTTGGATTCGTGGATTTATAATATAATCATAATTATTATTCAGTGCATCATCAAAATTTAGTTCTGCTCCTACTCTCTAAATGAATAAAAAGGACCACCGACTGCAGTAGCTTATTAAATCGGTCAGTGCTGAGAACTCACAAGGTGCGAGATTGTGATAGATCTGATATGCTATCATTTTATTGCAATCCTTGAATTAAAAATCATCAAAAGAAAATCATGTTAATCTCAATTCATTTTCATTTATTAAATAATCCATATTCCCCTGCCAATTGCCAAAATTCTTCTACCGCCTCACTACGTCTTCCACGATAAAACGCCATAAATGCCCATATCTAGCCTTGCATTGCAATATTAATGTAGAGCATCACGTCTAACTTACAATCCCTCATCACGACAATAAATGATAAAGTGTTTTTTTTAATCCGGGGTACAATGCAATATAAATACATGTCATAATTAATCAGATGACAAGCTTATTACGAGAGTCAAGAATTGGCATGACATTGCCAACGACGCATACGGCATTTTTTTCATCTTAATATTTCAACACATCTTTGCTATGAATCACCCAAATAAAAATCTCTGCGTGAATGGTCACATTGGTCACTGTCACAGGTCCCCACCATGGCGACAAATTAAAAAGTCCTAATTTATAGTCTTGCCTATGAATACAAATTTTATGTGATCTGTTTACAGAGCCATGCAAGGTTCAATGCTACAATGTTCCTATTACTATTTACAAACAGACCAAATGGAATCGACCTCAAGATTCCTTGTTCTCTTGGCAGTGTGACATCTTGTTGTTGTGGTTATGGCTCAGCACAGGTAGGACGATGACGTGCGTGATTCATTAATCATTTGGTAATCTAGGAAAAATAATCTACCGCAATTAGGTTGTATAATAAGCTGAGCATCAACTCAGTCGTGAACTTAATTAAATACCCATCGTTCCGTTAACAATACATGTGTATCAAATTAGTTGAAGGTGGAAAAATAAGCACTGGAAAAAATTGTGTAACAGCAGTAGCCCGTATGATCATGGGGGATTTTTGTATTACACTAAAAATTTGTTTCAAGAGTCTGATATTTGGCATATTTCTTTAAAATAATGTGCTCAATATCATTTACGACGATTAGTAGTTGTTCAGTGCAAGACTACACCTTGAGCAATTATTTGGCATTGGGGATGGATTATATAATAGGAAAAATGAAGTGATCAAAACCGCAAACAAGTCAAATGTCAGATGTGTAATTGTGCTATATAAATATGGCTTGGGGTGCTACGGTCACCTGAATTGGCTATTGGGTTACTGGTCTCAAAAAACATGACAGCATCACTGGCAATTATAATATACTTAAGGCTACCTCTGCCCATTGAACATTGCAAAACCTCGTTGAAAACATCCATTACACTACTATCAACCTTCAGATCAATCCACAAAAATCTTTACCTCAATTTCAATTGATGAAACTATACATCGTTTCGTCTTAAATCTTTTCAACACTTTTCCGCATCTTTCAACACATTTTAAAATTTAAACCAATGCAGAGCTAAAGTAATTTGCAATTAATCTGTCGGAAGCAAAAATATAAATAAACCTGATCTTACACAACGGATTTCCTATTCATTTGCTCAACTATTTGAGTCAATTAAAATAGATAATTTAATACATCCGTTCTACTCGCCTGACACTTGAGAGCCTTTTTTGCGCTTCCATTCTTAAAAGTCATAATCACAAGAAATGGGGAAGAGAGTGAAAAAAAAACGCTTGTCTTGTCAGTTGTCCCACAGTTGACAGTTAAGTTGTCGTACGAATGTGGACGGTATGATACGTGTTAGTATCAATCGAAAATGGATCTCACCATATCATAAATGGAGAAAATCCTATTTTTTATGGCTAGCTGAGAGATTCGATAAGGACCAATTTTTTTTCTTGTTTAGTGCTTGGGTGGACGCATTTCTGAGGGTTTCAGATTTAAATATTAATGTCATATTTAGAGGATGGTCACCCACCTGAACGTGTAGCTTTTAGACAGGGCGATGGAATTTTGCTACTGAATTGCATTGAAAACTAACTCGAGGTGGTGGGATCGAACACAAGAGAGAAGTTAGTGACTTGTGACTTCTTATGAGCGATCGCACTAATTGATGCTGTAATCTTATATTTTGAAAGTCACAATTTATACTTACGAATCAGATTATGTCTGCCTACTTGTCAATATAATCGTATATAAATAATATGTAGTTCATAGTACGTAGGGACTGTTTAGGATGTGTAGATAAGGGAGTTTAAATAGGCGTGATTTCCTTACTACTTTCTGATCTTAAGTGTATTCTTGATAGTGTTACATAATCTTGGGCATATTATTAGATGATGATTAGTATCTGTTAATTTTTTAACTAGCATGTTCGCTCTAAATTTTACTCATGGCCGTAGTCTAACATTGGCAAGATTGTAAATAATATCAGGTTTTTTAGTGTCTACTGTTTATTTACTATTTATCGTATCTGTGGGTAAAGTCATGGTATTAGATAATTAATTTTAAATTAATTTCCCTGTTTTTAAGTTTTTTAAGTTCAAGTTTGGTGGAGAACATGAATGGAACGATTTCATATTTATGCACGTTGTCGTAAATAGTCGAGGCGAATCCGGTAATTAAAGCCAACCGCTTTCTTCTAACATGAAATGTTAATTGTTTACTATTTATGATGAATGTTTTTGATTAATCAAGCTAAATCTGCACGTTTCAAGGAAGTCTACAAAATTAAAATGGATTTCGGCACAATCAAGATACTCGAAATGAATTGGAAATTTTTGGTATCCATAAAAACGCTCAAATACTACAAGACACACACACACCAGCTTCCTTTGAAAAATCATGTACAAAAAAACCTTTTGAACCTAACCACAGGGCATAAGCCAGTTTGCAATGTTTGTACGTGACTTCGACAAGCAATTCTTTGCTTTCCACAAAAGCACGTGGATTTTTGACAACTTTCAAAATTCCAACCATTCTAACTTCTAACAATTCAGAAATTACTGCTCTGCGAATTCACAGGCATAAAAACTGACATAGGACTGATAAATATAAATATAAATCCTAATACTTAGCCGTTAAACGGATATAATAATTCTTACACGGCGAATAAGCCCAAAGTGAACAACAACCAGTGGCAGTTTTCAATATATTTAATCAAGGTCTTATTTTGCAAAAAAAATAATTCTAACGTGAAATCCCAATTGAATTTATTCAATTTTAGCGGAAGACCACCGAAGGAAATGTCAATTGGAAGGCTCAATTTTATAGAATAATAGAATTATAATCTTTAATGGAATCTCTAGAGCGTTGCAATTTACAGCAATAATCCCTCACCATGTACATGGAATCCTTTCATCATCCCAATTGTCTTAGTTTATCATTGAGGCTGTAATTTCACCATTTTATTTAAATTAGTCCTGAGCATCCTATAATTCTCCAAAAAATATTGGAATCTGAAGGATTATTCTACGAATTTGACCAAGGTCGGCTCTAACAATCCAAAATTCAAACATTAAAGTAGGAAGAAGATCAGAGCATGATTTAAATAATCGTATTACAAGTTTAGAAGGAAACAAAAATCCCTAATCACATCCACACACAGTGAGATGACTTTGCCAAAATGATAAAAAGGTTTAAATGAATATAAAACAAAAGTATCGTTATTGAAGAAGCTTTGAAATAATTAAAACATCATCAACCTACATGAGCTAACCTTGGGCTGATCCAATGAAGGAAATTATCATAAATCGCATTTGAGGGCAAAATTTTTACTCACCAAGTTCACGTTCTCAAGATTGGGTCAGCGAGCTGTTGGTGGCAGTTGGGGAGGATGGGAGGTGTGTGATGTGTGATGATGATTTTGTTTGAACAAGTAAGGATGTGTCAATAATTATTGGTGCATCAGATTTGACCCGTTTTGGCTCTTTTTCATGCATATCGTAAAGGTTAATGGTTTGTGTTGTTATTTGCATTAATTATACCTTTCTTGACGTGCTTTATTGATGCCCATGCAAATGCTTAGTCAAGAATAGGAATATTTATGGACCTAATATAAGGGTTAAAAGTGACCTTCTGTAATTATGCACTCTGGGAATTGAAGTACTTGAAAAGCGGATGCAGAGGAGATCAGGAGATAGCTTGGTGCCAAAATAGTACATAAATTGTTCATGTTCTTCAATATGCAAATTAGAGCTTCAAATACAACAGCCTTTAAGTTGGATCGTACATTCGTTCTAGCATGAAATAAAATTGCATTCCAAAGTCAATCTAATAGCCCATTGCACCACCTTTTCAATGTGAGAATGTCAAGAATTTTTCCTCGTGTGCTATCTTAATAAATGCTTCTTCGCATTTTTATCTATGTATGGTCGTTTATCGTTTAGTCCGTAGTTACCATATCATGTCTTAAGCATGTTATAATTACTTATATAGATTGCTCCGTGCAAGTGGGGGATTTTAGAAATTCCATTAATTAAAATCTAGTAGGTAAATCAAGATTCCAATACTTTTGTAGTTGCTATCTTTCAGCTATGCATTAAAGCTAATTATTCTTTCTCCATTGTAACAGATATTACAGATCTCTAGATAGATTATTGATAATACGAAAAATAGAAACCTCTGAGGTAAAAATACAAATCATGCTTGAAAGGTTTCCATTATTTCCAAATCCGAATGTTCAATCCAAATATAATAAGCAACTCAAGCATCTAAGTGTAGATTGATGAAAATAACTTCAATCCCAATCGAACCTATCAAACACAATAATAATCACAGAATGATGCTATTGTCACGCAAACTGTGATTAGCTTTTCCATTCATCATCATTGCATCTAAATCTCATGCTTTTTTTATTGTTTTCTAAAGCTTTGACATTCGGACGTCTTAACACAATCCTTCTGACATAATCTAAGCTAATCAAATGAAAACCAAGATTTGAAATAATTTAGATTAATATTTTTTCCCCATCCCCTTTGCCACGGTTTCCTCTCCTTTCATCTCTCTCGCTCCTTTTGTGATATCCGTGTAAGCTTTTGCAATCACGCAAATCCCAAGAGTTTTCATTCTGATTGAGATGGCGATTGCTGCAAATATAGAAAAACAAAACCACAAGACAGATTTTCCAAGACTCACATTCTTCTCCATTGTGGTTTGGATTTTGGACGATATAGATTCACTTTGAGCTTTGAGCACAGATTACTTAATTCACGGAGAAGAAAGGAGGAGGAGGTGGATACAGTTTTCATTTTGTGACACAATAATCCTCAGCCCTTTTGTCTGACATTTTTCATTTGGAGGATACAATAAAGGAGAGTGAAATAATATAATACATTTGTAATAGCGGGGCTTATTATTATAATATTTTTTATTGCCCAGACTTCGTGCATCCTTTCTTTCCATTACGGATTAACACGGATGCGACAAATATAGCTTCAAGTTTTTTTTATCCTATTGTTCCCTGACTCGTGAACTCTTTAATTTTAAATTGTATAAATGTATTGCATAATGAAATCAAATGCTAATATTTTCCTGGCTTATCGTTTAGTCCCATTTTAATTTTTTTTTTACTTAAGACTTTCATTCCTCAAGATGACAATGAGGAATTGACAACGGGAGATTGAATAATTATTATCAATCTAATTTATTTAAAAGTTCTGCCCTTTCCTCTAATCTACTTGAGTATCTTGTCTTATTATTAAAACATCTCATTCATGATATTCAATGTGGACTAGGTGGACTCTTAACTTTTCATTGTTCTACAGTTTCTGACAGCTAAATTTATCTAATACAGGATATAACACAATTTCTATCGAAATTTCGCATATTCTATTTCAATTCATATATTAACTTAAAATATATTGTAAATGTAAACCATCAAAATATTAAAATCTATATCGAATCAGATTCCATACATTTTTAATTTTGATATTACGACCTCGACGTTGGAGTCACAGGTGATTAGTGATCCTATAATAAAATGCCCCTGTGGTACCGACACACTCCCTGCACCTCATAAAATTATTGTGTCAATGCATTTTCTAATCAATCATCAGTTGATTGGAGATAGCAGCAAGAGTACAAAACATCCTTCTAATCCCTCATAACAAAAGGATCGACAATTTTTTTGCTATCACAATCGCTAATAAAACAAAAGGGTTAAAATGCAACCGGCTACCCATTCAGAATGACCTTCTGCCATCCATCAAATCAATCATGTTTCCCAGTAAAATATAAACGATTACACTGTTTCTACAATATGTAAATTGAGACATTGAGACCAAATAGCTGAAGATCTGTTCCATCAGTGTAGCTTCAATGGCTTTAAAGCCTTGGACGGCTTTGGGAAAAAATCTGATATTATTGATGATGAGATGATGGCATGGGGGAACCCATTCGGCATTCAGATTCCATAATGTTCCACTAGTAACCAGTTTTAGAATATAAAAATATAGAATGCAGTTCCTTTCTCTTCCCCTTCAATTACTTTGGTAATAAAGTTACAGGCTATCAATTCAAAGAAGGCTTCAGTTTTCAAAAGTGCATCCACTTTTATGTAACTTCAAGATACAAAAAAAATCCCACTGGCTCTTCTCCAAATCAGCCTTACAGCTTGTGTCGATTCGATATACACCTTATGGACTATGGTAAAAAAAAATAAAACAAAACACAGTTCAGTTCAGAGCTGAAATGGCTTGTTTTTGGAGATTGTGGGGTCACGCACATAAGATTAAGTTACCAAAAAGGTTTCTCACTTTCGTGAAAATTTCAATTGTATTTTGTAATAAGGATTCAAGATACGAGAGGGTACAGTGACAAAAAAATACGAAATCACTACCAAACTATTATAGGGTAATAAATTTTAATATGCTTTAAGGGGATTGATCTTCTAGGCAATTTCCCGCAAATTGGATCAATAACGACCGAAGTTGGCATGTAGAGTATAGAATCATGTTTTTAAAAGAAAATTATTAGTTTGCTACAATTTAACAGAAGCCTCTTACTTTCATTGCTCTTCATTATGCACGCAATAGTAGGGACACGAGAACTGAAGGAATTTTCAATATTATTATTTGTACATTAGTTTTAACATTATTTTTGGTTATTAGCGTCACACGAGGTTATGAGGTTATAATTGATGCTGATTAACACAATCGTTTACGGGGAAAAAGATTTAACTACTTGCCAGAAAATGGAGGATTACAGATTACAGTACAGGCAATAAATCAAAATTTATAAGTTGAAGCTTTTTGCGGGCTGATTGTGATGACACTGATGACTGATGATCTAAACCAAAAAAAGACTTGGAAGCTAATGCTCTAGAAATTGTTCTTGCTTCACATTCCAAAATTAATTTCTGCTGGTAGGATCAGTTAGAGCATTTTAAATTTACTAGTTGTCTTACATTTGCTTTAATTGCCTAGTAAGGATCAGATATTCCAAAAGGTGGAACTCCTAATTAATAATGAGTAAAATTCAACCTTTCAAAAATTTAAAAAGTACCAATAATGTCAAAAAAATCCTCACGGCAATCCCAATGAATCATGAATGACAGTATAAACCTTGTACCATTGCACTTGTATCTAAACTGGTCTTTGATTTTATTAAAGATTTTTTAAGAACCGATTGAATATATTTTCGAAGTTACATCAGGTTAACGCAATTAGGGATGACGTCTAGAAAACACCCATAAACTTTGATCAGGGTTAATAGGAACATCTTTAGGTTAATAAAAAGTGGAGTGTGTTTACCCCATAATCAAGAATGACAGATTTCAACTGAACTTTTCCTAACATGCGTTTTTATTTGGTTAGTGTTTAGATGCCAAGTTAGCACGAAATTATTTCATTCTTATAAACGATTCCTTGGCAAGTTGAATTATAGTCCTGTCTTATTTGGACTTAAAAAAACAGGTACATTTTCTAAGATGCTACATGGGGCTAGATTCCCCTCTCAATTCTATAAATTAAAGTGCTTATATTGTTAAGTATCAAAGGATTTGTGAAATAATAAGTAATAATCACACCTTTGGGACATGCGAAGTTGATTGCAGTTGCTTTTTTTCTTTTCAAGCTAATATTGGCTTTATATCTTTCTGCATTAGCTCTCATACCTAAGTAATTCCTTATTCAATTAATTAAAGAATTACTAACACCACAATTACAGATTTCTGTGTATTTCTACCTCATTTAAATTTATCAAGCATCTTACCACTTCCCCCATGTGCAACCCCTCGCCACTATGAACTAGAAAAATCAGACGTTCCAACTTTTTACAGATAACCCTATTGTTAGATCCATTTATTCAAATCACGTTGACCACCTCTTGCATTTCCGAAGTTTTTCATAGCAAGGAAAAGCACTTGAGGGGAAAATGAATTACCATACAATGTATCATGCATCCCCTCCAACCTTATCAATCACTTAAGAAACAAAAATATTCACGTTTGTTATCGAAATTGATTGACAGATTCCTCATCGATCTGTAATTAGAAATTGACTGATTGGTAAAAACAATCAACCTGACTAGGTCATATATTTACACACAAAATTGGAGTTTACAAGTATAAAATATATCCGGCATTGTGTGACCAAGACTTCACACTTCTAGTCCCTAAAAAATGTTGGGAGTCCAAACTCTAAATCAAACATAGCTACTCAGTCTATTTAATTTCTATCCTCGTTACGGAGATCTCATTAGAGGCGAGAGGATGATTAGAAAAGACAAAAGCAGCCGTAAAGATGTGGAAGTGTCAATTAAGATGACAAGTGAGTAGAGGTTGACTAAAATCACCTTGCCAAGTCTGCTATACATTCTTGTCCTTTCATTTCATGAGCCTAATCATCCCAATTTGTAATATTATTTTAGCTGTTAGTCTTAACTATCTTTGAACAATAGAGCCGCGCTGTTGACCACACACACAATTCAGATGTGTGTAAGATTACCTCTTTTTCAGATCGCTTTAGCTCTAGGTATGCTGGGGAGTCTCGATTGTTACAGCAATTTATGTACCAATTACAGTCTAAAATATAGTGGTCCTCTTCATTCGAATTATTTACGCAGAAAAATTGGCTCCTAATGAGTATGGATGAAGTTCAGGAAATTTATTGGTGGAGATAAGACTATCTTCAAGGTAAGGGTCGTACTATTAAATTATATTCAAACTAGACATGTTGACATCCTTGTTTCGAAATATGGTAATACTATACAGTCCTTAAATTGGTGCGCATGAAATGGACTTGCTTATCTAATTGTATTGCAATTTGCAATCTCAAAGGAAGTCTCAAGGATTTTGTTAGGTAAGTAAGGACGTCAAATAAATGCTTCAATCTATTATTATCTGTACTAGAGAATAGATGATGACTGTAATGACACTCTTCAGTAAAATACCTAAAATCAATAGGAATCCATTTACAGTTCTGAACAATCGAAAGCAGTAAGAGCATCATCATGAGAACTAAGGCTTGGATACATTTAAGCATATCACTACTCAATTTAATCAATAACAATCATGAGAACATGATTCTATGAATTCTATTAAACATGTCATCTACTCAAAACGTATTGTTGATGTTTTCAGGTTCTCTTCAACCCAGTCTATAAAAGTCATAAATTAAGGATAAAATACTCGTCTAATGCATTTAAGAATTAAGATATGCAAGTTTGATTCGTCGTTGATCAATTCAATTTCGAGAAATAATTCTTATTGCTCTTAACTTCACGCGAGTTTTTATCATAACCTTTTCCCACTGTCTGGCATTATTTGTAAAGTTGTACTCATAGTCATTTAGTATATCTGTAGTCAGAACAGAATTTAGAGACTTCGTGGGGTTGAAGAGTTTAACTCAGCTTGTTTCATACAATTTATCAAATCAAGTTTGATGTATTTCTTGCAGAAAATGACTTGATTGATTATGGCATGTACATTGAATGACAAACTCACATATTAAACTGCTGGATATTCATGTGAGTCATGAGTCATGATCCACATATTAGAATGCACGACATATTCATCCTTTTAGCCTGTCAACTCTAATAAACAAGTCAAAGCTAAATCCAACAGAAGTGAAGGCTCAGTCTTTTATTTTATTAAAATGTCATTCAATGCTCAGCTCCTTATCGGTGACATTCAAGTGACAAAGACACTTATAAAAAACTGTACAACAACAACTCAAAAGCCCCCGGATAACTGCTTATCCCACTTAATCTATCATACATTTACAGCCGGACATTTTCGCCATCATTTGGACAGCCTTTCATATCTTATAGATTGAAACTGGAAGTGCGTGTCAGAGATCTTTCAAAAACGATTCATGTAAATCCTTATATACAAATGTACGATGGTTTTAAAAGACAATCATTAATTTGATTGAAGTCATGTTCATTACTCATTACTTTAATTCGACTGGCGACAAATTTCTCATCTATTCATGAGACTCAACTGCACGACCAACTGCTTCTATTTTATAACAACTTCTCGGTTACAGACCTAATGAGTAACTACAGAATTTCACGAAGTTACGTTTCAACAACCAATTTGATTCCATTTAGGCCAGGACAAGGCAAATCTGCCAACCAGAATAACCCACTAATTTAGAATTTAGTAAGTAACCTTAGTCAACAATTGGATTCATATTTCATTAACAATTACAAAGTTACTATAAGTTTCCTTCCAGAGACAGGATCTTTTTACAATCTTAAATTTACGAAAGACAGGCAAAACTGTAACTATTGACGCACACATATAAATTACAGAATCAATCTATATTTGCTAATCCCAAACTTAAAACAGCCATAATCACTTTACTCGGCTCACTGTCAGGATCTAGTCGTCAGAGCAGTTTGTCAAAGTTCCCCAAATCAGTTAGTTTCAGTTTGTTATAGTAGACAGGCATGATCACAGATCAAAGTGTCGTTGCTATATGCTGAAATAATTAAACTAAATTAATTTACTCCAGGTTGCTTCAGTTTTCACTGTTCGTGGCTATGTAACACTTCACTTTCAGTTTGTAACATAAAGTTAGTACGTTCTCAAGAATTAAGGGCTTCGTTTTAATAACAAGCCTTGAATAAACTAGCTTTGTACTATTCAAAACTTTGAAAACACGGAAAATCAAAACGGTCTTGGAGGATTTGGAGGGGAAGCCTTAAATGTCTTAACACTCTTAACTAGCCAGTTTCTGAAAAGCTATTTCGGATCGGTTCAATCCAGCTATAAGTGATGTGCGATGAGGCATTTCACCTCTATTCAAACGTAAGTATTTTCTTCTAAATTAAAGTCACTAATGTTGCCAGTTGATGTTGTGTGATGCCGGTAGGACGTTAACATTTGGATTGCTGAGCAAAACATTTTGCGGTTGACCACCTGCAGCAGCAGCCATAAAGTCTCCCAGCAAGGGAACAGCGGTGTAATGGGTCACAGATGCATTTGCCTGCATTTGATGGGGTTGCTGGAACATTATTAAATATAATTCAAATTTTCAAATTCATACATCGGTCACTTTTACAAAGAATATGAAGCTTATGCAAATTTTGCTTACAATAGATCCTGTGGGTATAACTCCCATCACAGTTTGAGGCATTTCAACTAGAGTACTCATTCCATCAACAAGGGAACCATTTATTTGAAGCCCATTTACAAGGTTACCGTTGTCCAATGTCCAAATCTTATCTGAAGGGGAAACATTATGCTGCCCTGGAGGTGGTTGTGGTGGCTGGCCGGTGTAGCGGAAGTATGGATTTTTCAGGTCAAGAGTATTCGTGGCTTTGATACCTTCTCCTTCTAGTTCGATGAGAACGTCGTAACTTTGACTGAAATATAATTTTAGATCCAAAATCAATTAACATTCAAGAAAAACGTATGCATGTAAATTATTTATATACCGTTTATTTGCTGTTAGAATAACTTTTCCCTTCAATGTTTGTCCTTGTTTTACTAAGAAAGGATTTTCAACTAAGCACCTCACCTGCAAGGAAGAAATTCAGTTCAGACAGGGGAAGCATGAGTTATACCATATGTAAAATATAAAAGAATCTGCTCAATAACTTACTTGATACCAATGAGTAAGAGGTTCAGTTGGAGAAGTAGACAGCCAAACTGGCGTTGTGGATCCTTCAAATGCTACATCGAACCAAAACGCCAGTCCATGGCATGTCCCTGACTCCAATATTGTGAAATCAAGAGGGATGTTTATTTGATGCAGGTCGAATTCAGTCGCTGTAGTAAAGTCGACTGTATGTTTCACGGATTGAGCGAGACAAATTCTAATATCAAACGTATCTACAACAGGCTGTCGGAAATATTCTTTAACTGCTGCCTCAGCTAGACAACCAAGGTCTACTCCATGAAAACAATTCTGCTGCCTATAAAAATATCATTACGATTATTGTAGGGGAGAACACACACAACTACAAGAATATAGTTTCATTTCATAGTTAACACCTACCAGAAATTTGCCTTATTAACCTGTTCCATGTATAAAGCTTCATCTGAAAAGGGTGTTACGTGAAGGTCACCTTTACTAGGGTACATCTTGCCTGTAATTTTCCAATTTTAAGTACATTTCTGAAGTTTAAACTTATCAATGAATAGTAAATCATTTTTTAAATACACTAACTAACCATTCGGTTTGAGCCATTTCTTAGCATGCAGGTATGTTTCTAACATTCTTTCGTTGTACAACATATACCCCATTGGTTCAGAAATAATTGCATCAACTTTTTCAGGAAGGTCTACTTCTTCAATTTTCCCTGGAATCACAATAAGCTTCCCAGCCAAGCCATTGGCCGCCGCTAAAGCCTGTTAATACACAGAGTATTTGTTACTATAATAGCTCATAAACAGCCTTATTAATTGTAATTATTAACACTCTAGAACGAACAAACCTCAGCGTGAATTGCCATGCTAGACGCTTCCACAGCATATACTTTCCTAGCGCCAGCGTGAGCCGCAAAAAATGAGAGGATACCCGATCCAGCTCCAACATCCAAAATTACTTTATCTTGAAAATCTTTCAAATTAGAAATTATAGCTTTATGATAAGTTGCGGTTCTGATGTAGTCTTGCATCATATTTTGCTGCTGGGATAAATATCCATAAAACTAGAAATACAAAAAAAAGTTATTTTAAAACCACACGAACGAGTAGGATTCAAGTAGGAATAAAATGCTGTACGCTTATTAATCATAAACTCGAAATATTTCCCGACACCTTACCTGGAAGTACTGCAAAGCGGAAGATTCCTCAGTTCTTTCCGCAAATAAAGACGAATCATTCCCCTTGAGTGCCTTAGTAATTTGAATTTGAAAAGACGCTGCATCTATTGATAAAAAAAAATTCAACAATTACTTTAAATCTTACACTTAATATGAGACAATTTCTAAGGATTCAATCTCAATTTACCATTTTCAGAGCCTATTCTAAGAAAAATTGCATCTGTTTCGGTCGACACAACAAAGCCAGTTCTTCCAACTTTCACAGGAGGGGCTGCCTTCTCGATCAAAGTCTCAAATAGAGCAGGAGCAAGTGGGTCCTTATTTCCACCTGTATCCATCAACCATAATTAATTATCCCATGCTCTTAACTTAAACTCTAAAGAATCATACCATCACATCCAAAATTATTACCTTTATAGAATGAAATAGCCAGTCCCTGTGGGTCATAGTCAACCCTCAAGTTGACCCGGTGAGGAAACCTCGGCTCGTACTTGCCCGTTTCATGGATCGTAAAAACCGATACGTTTTGATATAATGCCATCTTATTCCTCTCTGTCCCTCTATATCGATGACACTAGTTAAAATCTTATCTCTACTTCCTCTCACTACACCTCTCCCCTCCTATTACTAAATACAATTAACAGTTACAAAGAAAGACTACACAGCACTCGAGAGTACAGACTGATGGAGCGTTAGTGTTACAACAAGATCTCAACTCTTGCAACTGACGAAGCTTCCCCTTATATACAGGTCCACAATCAGAGGTCAATAATATGGCACTTACAGGCCTCCACAGTTCATCTATATATAGCTTAATAACAATTGTGAATCCCTTCTTCCTCTTTCAGCTCCGTTCGATTAAAATTAAAAACCCAATCACCCCCAACCAGCGAGACTCAGACAATGGAATCAACAATGGAGAAGAAGAGTACTTTATATTCTCCAGGCAGTCTGGCTGGATTCTGCTGGATAACTAACAGAGAGTAGTATGGTCTTTCTTACAATGGACTAATCTGTGCTCTCGTATCTTTGATGAAATCCTCCAGTGAAGGGTGAATAGTCTAGGGGCTCCGTAGAATTAAAAAAACATAAGTCGTCTCCCAGTGCTTGTGCCACTAATTTCTAATCCCTTCATTGCCCACGTCCCTGCACCTGGATTAATAATGAATGTAGGCAAGGAGGATGTTCCTCTTCTCTTTTCTTGAGGTAGGTTAGAGGACTACTACCACACCGGGTCGAGGGAATTAAAAAAAATTCAATGCACTGCAGTAGTGAGTGCATAGGACAGAGAGAGTTGACACTGGTGCTCTGATGCAGCTGCTGCTTCCCCAAGCGCCTTTACGAACCCTATAGTTTAACAGATGGCACCCGTGGCATCTTCTTTCTTTCCTTCCTCTCGAGATTGAGAAAACCCGATGGGGCAATCGGGGACTTTCTTTCTTTCTCCTTTCTACACACTTTTACGATCTCTCTCTTTTAGTCCTGGAGAAAGTTAGGGATGTTTTGTGGAACAAGTTAGAGGATAATTGGATTTTTTTTCAATGGAAATCTAAAAGTTATGTCGCTAGAAATAATAATAAAAAACATTAATTAGTTTCAAAACTAATTAGCAAAAGTAAACCCATTTCCCCTACTTATTGAAGCTCCCTGGCGGGGAGGAGGGGGGCTAGAAAAAAATGCTTGTATGCATTCGTTTAGCTGGATTTTTCAACATCGATTAAACTCATATGCAAAAGGGATATTCCAATCAAGAAAACGTCTCCAGGCTCCATGGCATAAAATGTGCATGGATTGATTAATAAATTTATTCATGTATGCATCACATAGGGATGAGGGATAGTTATGCAACTGGATTGGAGAGAAACGAATCAAGAAGAGAGAGAGGGACAGAGAATAAATTATTATTAGGACTGTAGAAGCATGATGAATTAGCCTTGAAGTTATGCTCGATCTTTGAGTTCTGAAGACTACAAAAGAAAGGCGAGCAAGAAGTTTGTTTGCTTAGTAGTTATGGCCATGTTTTTACTTGGCTAGGAAAACAGGTTGATCCAACAAGCGGAAAGTCAAGAGAGAAAAGCAGTGGGGGAAAAATCAATCAGAAAAGAAGGAAACGAAGCAATGAAGCAAATGTAATAGAGACGCAAACAATCTTATGTTCCTTCAATTCCGTCCACCTTTATCGATCTATTAGTACAGGATTTTAAGTGACGGAGGCTGTGCTCTCATTGCACAGTAATATAATAAATTAAACTGAATATAGACTACGATTTCCATCTCACAAAGACTAAAAGCATCAGTCGGCTGATGTAGTGTTTGAATCGTTGAGGAAAGCCACGCATACCTCTCTCTACCGAATCGTATATATTAGACCCTAGTCCCTCCGTGGGCAAAGTGTCACGGACTCACGGGTTATTAATCTTCAAGTTAGATTAGATGTGACAATGGGGAAAATCCTATAGCCCGAATAATGCAGCCAGTGAAGCGGTGGTGTGAAGTTGATCGATTTACCAAAGAGCTGCAGGGACAGAGAAAGTCCTTGATACAAACAGCTAATGCAATACAATAACAAGCCAAGTTAACTGGGCATGAGGGGCCTGTAGCCTGTCGTCTTGACAAAAAAAATCCTTTCATTTTCTAGACGCAAGAACAAGAAGAGGACAACAAAGTGTCAACCAGTATGGCACATAACGGTCGTCAGCCCTTTTATAATTTAAGAGACAGAGAGATACTCCAAGGAAAGTATTCACTTTCACCCAATCTCAAGCCCGCAGATGTAGCAAGTTTTCAATCTTGAAATGACAAACCAAAAGCAAAATCTAGCACCGCCTTCCACGTCCCAATAAAACGAAGAAAGTCTCCTTGAAACCCCTGCATATTTTACAGGAGATAAGTGGAACGTAAAGAGGCTTTCGAATCACCAAGGGAAATTAGCTCCTTAATATTTAATAGAAATAAGCTTTATTCAACCAAGCATTCCCTGCCTGTCCCTGTCTCGAGTAATAAGACGCTCCTTTACTCAGCTTGGGTCGAGATTGAGAAAGAATTGTTTTGGAACCTGTCCAGCTCAAAGGATTCTTCTCCATCGAAGTAATTGGGAAACATTGAGTCTTATATTCTACCGAGCTAAAATATAGCCATGGACATAAAAATAGTCGTAAAATGAGATGTACGATGGACATCCGTAGCCTCTTGGATTCCCGTCGGTCCTCGGAGAGTATGCGGTTGATGGGGGTAGAATGTAAATTCAGCGATAATCCTTCATCATTGTAATCATTACTAGGGAACAGAAGTGCAAGTAATTCCTCCTAAAGGAGAATAGATCATAGGCATAGTAATAGTTTAATGTGGCTCATCGTCATTTAATAGCCGAAATCACTCCAGAAACTGTATAACATTGCCAAAACATAAAAAGATCCGTTCTGTGCTTTAGCTATAGTCTCCAAACGTAAGCCAATATTTGGAGGATACATAATTCTAAAAGCTGCCTATATGCACTCAAGCTCGAATAATAGAATTGCCAACCCAGATCCTATAAACACTGAGCTTGAGTCAGGTGTATGGGAAAGCGTGTGTTAGTGTAATAAAATATGGAGAACAATAAATAATAGCTCATTCTATAAATCCCCGTTATTTCCTCCACCCGTAAAAAAGGGCTTCACTTCCCAAGCACATAAAACTAATACGGTACAAATTCTTTGAAACATGTGACAGGAAGTTTGAAGAGTGCTTTTGTATAGTTTCTCCATAGAGTTGTTGGTTGAGGAAACTCGTTTAAAACCGTCTAAATACAGGGGGGACTGGAGGAGGAAATTGTACTGCAGTGAACAGAGGCGGATCGACCCAACAAGGAAACACTATTTGGGCTAATGTAAACCAGATCTAGTGACTCCAGGAGCATTTACTGCATTCAAGGGCTGAAGTGCTTTCTCCCGACTTTCCCTTTGCAAGGTCTCTCCAAATCCGTCTTGAACGTTATTATATTAGGTTTCCATTTGGAGTATGGATCTCTCTCAGCCCAATCCCTTGGCTCTCTCCTCTACTCGATATATGTGGAGGAGGGTTTGTGTGTGTGTAAGATTTCCAAGAAATGTTACACCAACACCAGATCTCTAACACGAACACACCGAGCTGGGAACTACCACCGGGGGAAGTTCTCAGATGGGCAGATAGTGGTACAGTCAAACCTCTTTGAGGGAATTTAATGTTTATGGGGACACGTGGGAGTTGAAGGAGAAATTCTTTTCAGCTACTTTTCTTTACTAGGCTCATTTTAATATGGGTTTAGAGTAGAGGATTACTTTATTTGTTGGTTTATTTGTTAGAATCGTTTTTGTATTTTTTTAATATCGGGTTGAGTAGCATTACCTTAGAAGTATATGTCCTTAGGCCCCTACTATCCGGAAAGGGATATTCTAAAGCTCCTTATAATATTTCGCATTCTCTAATCTGTAAACAAAAGGCAAAATCGAGCTTTAAAAATTGCACAAATCTATAAGAAAATTTGAATTGTATTTTTCAAATTCCTAACTCTTTATCCATCTGAAGTCTATTTTCCCCGTTCAGCCTCCTGAAGCGGATGATAATGGATAGAAATGGACCGAAAGCCAAGGCCGGAATAGGAGGTTAAACTGTACCACTAAGAGTAAGTAATGCTTCAGCAGATGAGTACCCGAAAAGTCCCGCATCACGTCCTGACGTATGCTCTGTGCTACTCCTATGTACAGTTCCACAGTACAGAAAAGACCGGTCGATGATGCGATTTCTTTCCTTACTCCAGGCTCCCTTAGCACCAGAGAGAACCTAAAAACCTCCAAATATAAGGGAGTAGATCTGGGTTTATTTGCAGTGGTATTTCCTCTATCGGTACTGGTACTGGCTTCGGTACTGCTGGTACCAGAGACATGAATTCTATGTTCTTTCTGCTATACCCTTCCTTCCTGTCTTCTATAGGAGAAGAGCCCTTCTAAATATCCGTATCATCATATTTTAGTGCACAAAAATAAAACTATGCTCTCCCCAGCACCTATATAAATATTCTGCATGTAACAAGAAGGTCAGGTCTCTCCAGAGCACTAGATCAGGCTAAGCTATATCCCTCTCCTCAATCCGATTTATAATACTTACTATATTGTTATTTCTCTATGCACCTCTGGAAATAGACGAAACTTGGTCTAAAAGTCTAACTGCCAGCCTCTTCCAATTCCTACATTTCCAACTTCCAAACCTCAAAACCACTGCCACCGATAAAGCCCCAGAGTAGTCGGCTGAAGCCTTTCTCTCCGTTCCTAGTCATAATCTCAATCCTGCGAACAAGACCTGGGAGATATTTCCTCTCTCCATTGCAGAACAGTGCAGATTGCAGTGTCTAAAGGTCTCATCATCCCTCTCTCCCCTGCCAACCTCACCACCTACCAAACATAACAATACATAGATCCTATAGTCTCAAACAGACAGAGCTAGAAAACAGTAGTAGACCCTTGAGGAAATTAGGTTTGAGTCTCAGCTCAGTCGTGCGTCTCTTAAAACAAGAAGTTGAGCACATTTTAATCTGTAAGGCAACAGCGTTTTCAGCACTCGACCCGGTTCCGGAGTTTCTGAAAATATATTTCTTTCTACTCGTGCTAGGTCAGGTTAGGAACATGGTGTAGTTTTACATTTAGAGTAGTACAGATATCTCTTTAGTAATTCAATCGGGGAATGTGAGGGAGGCTTATTGTGCAAAGAAATTGGTCTCCGATCTCCGGCTCATAGCCTCATAGATAAAAGTAGCATAGCCACTTGCCTCCAAAAGACCTTACATGGACAGTTAGGAAGTCGGTACTATTTGGTACCAGGGTACTGGTTGCAGTTGCAGCTGTAGACTTTGAGAACCGGGCTAAAATTCATGGCCTGTCTTCCCTCAGTCAGAATCTCATTCTTTCCTCGGAAAAAGTTAGTGGAGCGTGAGACCTCGGGTATTCATTCGGTGAGAGGAAAGTCATTGCCTAGACTTTTTTTTTGAGCTTCTAGTTCTCGTAAAGTTATTAGAGTCTCTATTGTTTATCCCACAAAGTCAGAGAGGAACGTGGAGATATTCCTCACACTGTTGATTGCCATCCCCGTCTTCCACTAATCACCTATTCATGGGCCGAGATTGAATTTAATCGAGAAGGAGTGGGTAGTAGTGGGGGTAATCATTTATCAATAAATTCCTGCCGACCACCACTCTCAACTGTAATCTCAAATACACATCACACACCGGTTTAATCTCCTTCACCCTCTATTACCATCATGGACACTTTGATACAAATCGGGAAGGAAATTGAGTTCGTGGCCTGTTGGAGAACCTTTCGCAGGGACCTTAAGAAGTTTAATATTTGTGAGCCCTGCTGCGGCTGGACTTTACCAAATGGACTCGTGGCTATTGCCATCGTGGATGTGGTAAGGAAGCGTTTTGCCCAACTTTTTTTATATAGAACTAAGGGCTTTGATAACGTAAATAGGACTAGGTAAGATATTTATGATATACCATGCTGGGAAAGGTTAAAATAGATGCCAAGGTCAAGTCTATATGTTTTGTTACGTGTCTAGATTGGGGCAGTTTTGGGAGTTCTTCCGTTAGTCATTATGATCATAGCCCTCACCGTTTTCAAAGACTCTATGAAGAGCATCAGAGATGACTTGACATTGTTACCGATGGAATCGGCCAAAACAGTGGAGAAATCATGTAAGTAGTCGATTAAATTGCTTGCTTTTTATGTACACATATAGTCAATAGTTGTTCAATGTTTTATTAGAATTTAGACTCTCGATACTGTATTTCAAAACTTGATGAGTCCCTTATATTTAACGTTGAACTCTTGAGAGTTTTTTAATGCCTAGTAGTAATCCCTGAAATATTGCTTATGGGGGAATGGAAAGCTTGTAAGTTTTATACGGAACAAGCAGAAAAAAATTAATTGGCCAAGTTGCCCCAGAAAAAATCCTTTCATGGGACAATCAAATGAAATACGGCATTGGAAGTGTCTTGAATTTGGTAATAAAAAGGAACGAGTTCTGTTGACCATGTCTCCAAATAAATTTGATGAAATGACATGACTGTTTGTTGTCTGTGTTTTTATAGTCACTATGTTTCTTGCTATCTTGACGATGGTGATCAGTGTTAGTCTACTGGAGTTTTATTTAGCAATGTTATTGCTAAACGCTTCGAAAAAGGTGTTCAATCTCATTCATTACCCCTTTTTAAATAGATATAGTTGCCACTGTAATCCCTGTTCGAATGTTCCTTCTCCTAGCTAAACTTCAATCCAATCCAATAAAAAACAAACCACTTTGAAAGCATTATGGATAGTACTCTCTTTTACACACTTTATACTTCAAGCATCGAGGGAGATTTAATGGGTCCACAGATTGAATAAGTGCCGGCTTGTGAAATTAATGAATTTAGACAAGCAGAATTAATTGACTTGAAAAGTTTTATATAGCTTGTTATGACTAACAAAATATTTCAGTAGATATTGATATTTGTGCATTATGCTGGCAAATAATTCTTTGATCCAATCAAAACTAGATTTTCCTTTGGCCAATAAAGAATTCATAAACTTTTCAATCAAGCAGATTCATTGAATGCTTTTCCCCTTCTATTAAATAGAAAATAATTATGAATGCCGAGTGCCGGTACTGGAGAAAGTTGTCTTGTGCATGGAAGCCTGATTACTATTTGGATTTTCTAGATACTTTGCCAAGCTTTTTTTGTGCCAAATTTTAGACAAAAGATTTGATCTAAAAGGAATGATCTGGCAGGCTTCTCTCTTTATTTATTTTTTTAACATCTTTATCACAACCCTTCCATCATTTATAAATTTATCATTGTGATTCCTGACACGTAACGTATTTGAGCAACAACTCATTATTCCTACAAACTCTTTCACTCATGTATAGAAAAAGTTGACGAGCTGCTACAAGTGGTGGAGGCTGGTTGTGGTGGTGCTGATCGCGATTCTATTTCTAATCGCGGCTTACATTATCCCACCATACCGGCTGTGGCTATTCATCATGGGGACGGTTGTCTGTTCCTACAAGGTCTACTGTTACTGGATTGTGTCACTCTTCATCGAACGGATCGGGACGATTGATAAGGACGAGAATAATATCACACTCCCGACCGTTTGCAGTGAAACGGATAATTTTAATAAAATTTAACTCTTTTACTTCTACTACAACTCACAAGGTCAGAGCCAGAAACCGGATAAGAAGGTTGCAACTCAAGCCCAAAATCTTAACCTATACATACAAACAAACTGAACTGCTCGAATGTCCTGGAAAGGTCCTTAGGGGTTCATAAACAAAGTTGACTCTTGGGAAAGGATGATGGGATGATATGGAGATTTATTAGATTTGCCAACACAAACCCAACCCAGTCAAAATAGCTTAGAAGATTACACATTCATCCCCTTGAATAAGTACCACTTTCTTTTTTTTAAATCCCCACGTACTACTAAAATACGAAACCTGGATAGTCCCTGTAGGGTACTTGACGTACCTGAAACCTGAACCAAAAAACCTTTAGAAATAATACAAACCGTAGATAGGTGAATACAATATTTGTCTATAGGCTCATCTCCCCATATCGATACCACAGACCTTTGGCACACAATAAGACAATCCTGACTTATCCATCGTTGCTCTTTCTTCATATTTGATACTCTCATGTAATTATTCGTACTTACTACATACTCGCATGTACCTCTCCTTTAATAACGAAAAGACATTATTAAAGCCTAGAATACTATGTATGTATATAGAACTGAAACTTTAATCAAGTCTACACACATTCACCTATTTATCAACTTCTTAATTACTATCAAAGACTTTCTTACAGAGGAATATATACCTTTAGATGGAATATATAATGAATCCTACGGTTAAATGAATGTCCAAGCTAGTCCCAAGCCGGAGTTAGTAAACCTTGTATGCAAGTGTAAACCTTTTGAATATTTTACATAGATCATGGGCAAGGAAATTATATTTTGGTGAGTGATATTATGAGTCATCTGTAATTAGATGACAAATGGACTTTATTAAATAAAAGCTGTACGAGGGTGTTATCTCATTGTATAAATGCCTACAGTGAAGATTTTCAAAACAATTACTTTTAAGTAGCATAGCATTATAATTCATATGAAATACTTTGTAATGTTTTGCCTTAATTATACGAGTTGCACTCGGATATTCATTCCAAATGTCTCCATCATAATGGTCTTCAAACCCTTAAATAAATATTATACAACCATCTCGTCCAAAATGAATACCTTATATAATAGATAATACACGTATGTTACATGTATTAGTAATACTATGGATAAGAGCTTGAATGAAGTGCATTGAAAGATGTGGATGGAACTCGAATTCGGGTCGTCACCAAATTATGAATGAAATAAAATCATGGATTACCCTATCTTAATAGTATGTTTTGTTTTGATAATCGAGCATTTATTTCGAATTTATAAGGAAAATCGGTTGAAACAATTAAAAGCAGACGAGAAAGGAGAGAACAAAAGGTATTAAAGTGAGAAAGGAAAACGGGGTATAGTGAGACTTTGAAGATTGGTAATGACTGTTTGAGAAAGAGCGGGAGTACATTCAAATTTAAATTTTATCGTTTCTATAAATTCGAAAGACATATTTATAAAAACTTATTAACTTTATGACATTTTAACATTTAAGCCGTAATTTGGTGAATTTAAAAGAATTTAGGATATTTGTATATTCAATCAACTTGAATCATAATGCTAGCTCTTAGGCTGAATAAACATAAGAAAGAGAAGAAAAAGAAGAAAGAGGGAGGAAAGCCGAAAGCTAAGAAAAACTATAAAGGAACAGGGTAATTTTTATTTTTGATATGTTTGTATACAAAATAAACTGTAGGATAACCTAGGATTGAAATCTAGGGTGCTCAAAAACTCGAAGATAGTTGCCGTATCTTAATCTAAAATCGTTGGCATAAATCTACACACTGCACGTTAACAACTCACAATTGTGAATTGATTTATTTGCTGATAGATTGCTGTTACACCATTTATGAATATTTTGGAATATTAAATCTATCTTTCAATACTGTATAGATGCACTATAGTTTCACCTTTCTATGTCTGTCTTCAGGTTTCGGATAGTTGATGACGAAGATCCCTTTTCTCATGGAGCAAATAATGCTGACGAGTCGGATGACGAAGGTGCAGAAGAATTTCCTCAAATTGCATCCGTCGTTGATGATAGACCTGTAGAAGTGCAAGCGCTGGAAGAGTTCCAGAAAGGAAAATGGAAGCACTTGGACCCATTGGCTGAAATACATAGTACACTTATTCTATCTCCCAGTGATTCAACTTGCATAAGGCACGATTCTGATGGCGATTTGTCTCCCCCACAACGAAGAATAAGACATGATTCTGATGGTGATATTTCTCCACCAAGAGAGGGGCAGAAACACGATACGGATGATATTTCGCCACCAAGACGAAGAATAAGACACGACTCTGGTGACATGCAACCCCCAATGACCAGACAGAGGCACGATTCGGGTGACATTTCACCTCCAAGATTGAGAAAAAAAACGGATTCTGATGCAGATGTTTCTCCACCTCGTCGGCGTAAAAGACGGGATTCGGGTGAATCAAATATCTCTTCCAGATCTCGAGCTTCCAGCACTAGTAGTAGACATTCTTCTACGAGGCCTATTAAAGATAGAGACTCATCACCTCCTAGGCGACACAATAGCAAACCTTATGGATATAGGAGGAATATTACAAATCCAGAAGTAGTTGAAGCTGTCAGAGGGGACCTGCTTGGGACGACTCTTGAAGGAAAGAAAGCTGGGCTACAAAGAGCCTCTGACCTTAGGAGCGAAATGATTGACTTTCGTCGAAAGGAAAATGAAATGTTTGAAAATGTAAATTGAATTGCAGCAAAGGAATAATCAGCGTTAAATAAACTTGTGAATAATTTTGTTAATTCAAATTGCAGTTAGATGACGATATCTCTGGAAGAACGGCGAAAACAAAACTTCGAGACAGAAAAACTGGTAAAGAGAGAGATTTAGTAGCTGAACTGGCTAAAAAAGAAGAGGAGGATAAAATAGCAGCCGAAAGAAAGAAACAATACGACAAATGGGGGAAAGGGTAAACAGGATTGACTATCTATACTACCAAATTTTTTTTTCTTCAGATGATTGTATCTGTTCTTCTAAATTTTCAGATTGAAACAAGTTGAGGAGCAATCCACAAGAGTAACTGAAGCTATGCACGAAATTTCTAAGCCTATGGCTCGGTATGCAAATGATCAAGATTTGGATGACTATCTGAAAATCCAAGACAGAGATGGTGACCCAATGTTAAAGTTTTTGAAGAAAAAGGGGAACTCGGGTACATTCAATATTACTTCTATTATCCGAATATTTTGCAGCAATCAAATTAACAATTTTAAATTTCAGGCAAACCTATGTATAGTGGGCCACCTCCCCCACCAAACAGATTTGCCATTCTACCTGGTTATCGATGGGATGGTGTAGATCGGTCCAATGGATACGAAAAAGAATGGTTCTCACACATCAATGACAAGAAAGCCTTTCAAGAAGAAGCGTACAAGTGGAGCGTAGAAGATTTATGATTTGAATTCGAATCAAGAATTGGGATAAGAGTCTTCATTTTTATGAATGTTTGAATAAAAGTAACAAATAAACACATTTACTTCTTTTCATATAAACGCAAAGTTATCGTTTTAAATTGATGTTCACTGCTTTAAAGTAGTTTTCTCGTCTTCTTTTATGATAATTGTCCTTTACTCAAATCCTTTGAATTGTTCAAGGAATGTGTGGAAAAATTAAGCCAGGTCCATTCCACCTTAAATCCTTTGCCAACAGTCGAGTGATCAGATCGGAAAACTAATACCGTTGCAAACGTCCCCGTATACTTTACATCCTCGATAATGTCCTCCTGACACAATCTATCAAAAGAAATAAAAATGGATAAAATATTGCATGACTTTCTCCAATTCAAGCAAAAAAAATTGACATACTTTCTGACAAAGTCTAGACCGTTATCAGAGTACTGATACTGATAAATCCGAATCTGATCATAACAAGACCATTCGATTCCACCCGATCCCAAGTTTTTCCCTTGCAAAACAAGAGTCTTCATGGTAGCTGGGTCATTTGGAAATACAAATGTAGTTATCTCACTGCTTGTGTATGTATCCCCATTAGACGGATGTACAAGATATCCTGTTGACGTATTTGCAATGAAATCAGTGCTGAAAGGTGAAATGGGTTCTCCAATTTCACTACTGGCTTGAAAAGTAAGCTCAAAGCCTTTTCCTTGCTGGATCGCATCTGTGGCAAACAAAACTATTGCGACACTACCCCTCCGTGTTTTACTTTCTCCGGTGGTCCTCCTATTGATATGAAAGTCTTATCAAATATGCTCCTTTTTAATGGTAATTACAATAATTACTGTGGGCGTTACATTATAAGCTTCTCATGCATGGTACTATCACCCCCGTTTTGGAGACCGTTCGAAAACCAAAATGTGCTTATGGCTATGACATCTTCATTTGGTCTAAGAGATGACTGTACCAAATTGAATGTTATACTTTCTGAGGGGTATGGAACTCTAATTGTCCAAAAACATCTCTCGTTCGGATTGTAAAATGGGTTCGGCTTGTATGATATCTTGCCCTGAGCTGCGTTTAGAACTTCTCCGCAAGTATTTGCTATTTTGATATATAAAGTAAGTTAAATGTACAAAATACAAATACCAATAATGGCGAGCACAGTAATAAATTATACACGTTCAAGCTTTCTTACAATACGATCCCGGAAACTCTGTAGTTCCATCTTCCGTTGTATAATCGGTCTCCCTGGTATGGCTTTCTGTGGTCTCGTATGTATGGTCTTCTGTGGTCCCATCTGTATAGTCTTCTGTCGTGATACTGGTTTGGGGGTAGGATAATAAACCAAATCGAATCCACCGGAAGAACCAGGTGTCCGTTCCATGTCGGTAAGAAAGCCAAAACGAAGTTCGAAGAAACTTGTTCCAGTAAAATTGGACTTGGCAAATTTTCGCAAAAACGTCGCAGCTCAGTCAGAACCCCGACACGGCAGACCTCGTATAAAATCAAGGCATCACAGAGACAAGGGTTTGGAGCCATACAAGTTTCAAATTGATATCCAAAGGATTCGAATTCAGTGTATCAGCTTCTGCTAACCATGTTGCAGCTAAATTGCTTTCATACCCTCCGATGACGGGGTACATAACTGCGGCGCTGGTCGTCGTTAAGAATGATGACAAATGCTTTGTCCTTAATGGATCATATCCGGCCCCTTCCCAGTTTAATGTAAATCCTGTCTTGAGATCTGTGACGGTGTTTTCAGATGTGTAAAAGACTACGGTTGCCACTGACTTGCCGAGAAAAAATGTGGGTCCTGGGGGCTGTTGGTCACAAAACCTGATGGACATTTAAAGTTTGCATTGAATTTAATCTTATATGTTTATTGTTTTCCTCTTCACAAAAATCAGTTAATTGCTAGTTAATCCCTTGTTGACTACTAATCATATGCAATTTCAATTCATGAAATTACCACTTAATTAAACATTGAAAATATATAAAACAATATGGAATGCTTACGTGTAATACTCTTGCTTGTCAGCAGTAACTAAATTTGACAATGAACATATCCTCACACCAGCATTGCTACAATTAGAAGTTTTGGATGAGACAGCCATATTTGTGAAATCTAATCGAAAATCTTCCAAAGTTTGTAAATGAATAGTCCACACGCAGACTTGACCCGGGGTAACTTCCTGACCTACCTCCGGGTAGGATAAGCTACCCAAGTCGGATTGAATTGTTCCACCACATTCTATGTTCTTGGGAGATTGGAGTCCATCTATAAAGAAATTATCCGAGATTCCGATTTAAATTTAAAACCTTATTTTTGGATTCACATTTAAATGTCAAATGTGGAATGGTACGTTTCAACGCAGGAATCCTAGATTGCAAGGCTGTCACCAAATAAGTGTCAATGACGATTAACAGGACAAAAGTAAGGCTTAGAATCTTCATGGTTAATGATGGCTTCGTTTTTTTTAAGTATAAAAATGGTTCTTAGATTCAGAGGGCTGCGATGTCAACTGGATCTCTTAGGCTGCAAGCTATTCGTAGATATTGATTCAATTTTATATTATTTGTAAAATGTAATCGTAAAATGTTCCTTATATATTGATTGATCGGAAGCATTCAGCATTATCGGTTTTTGAGATAAGATATTGAAAAAATTTCATAAATTTCTCCCTTGCCCACCTGCCAATTTTAATCAATTTGAAGTTTACTGTCAATTGTGGAGTAAACAAATAAGTGAAACTTAGACAGTGATTCAAATGACATACAGAATTTAATGTGCCATTTCCGGGTTACGGTTACAGTATTATCACTTACAATGAGCAGATAATGATAATCAAATAATTAATAATTAATTCCTTTTTATTGCGTATCTATAAGCATTGCAATCGCTAAATAATATGTGTGTTTCAGACATGCCAAATAGGCTGGGTTATGCTTTGATGGAATTCTAATTTTTGTAGACAATTTAGACTGTAAGGGAAACATTTTCCTAAAACCTCTTCTGCATGTTAATAAAGCTGTAGTCATTATTCTTTTCCCAGGATTTTTTTAATGACACAAACTTTACAGCCTCATCTACTTCATCTTAAACTGTAGGAAGGTAGCTTTTATTTCTATAGTGAGCCAATTAGACATACAAAGCAGTAGTCATTTATTAAAATTAGTGGAAAGGTGTTTGTCATCTCTACATATATTTTGACTTAGGATGAAACAAACTTGGCAAGAAAAATAACTAACTAATCTCATTTAACCTCTAACCATGGTGAATCCTAATTTCTTGTGCAAAGGCCAAGCTCCCGCTTCTCAGCTATGCAGGCCAGTCGGGGTAGGGGGGGGGGGTCCAAAAATGTTAGTTATAGTTTTGGAGAAAGTACCCACTATGGTTTTCCCTTGTGTTTTTGCACCGAATTTACTGCACCGCATCCGTGCGATCTTGTAGGAAGTAGTGAATTTCCTTTTCAAGGATAAGTTAAGACAAATTATAATTCTTGTAGCAAAGAGAAACAATAAAGCATGTCCAAAATATAAATTTCAAATTAAAAGTAATGATGGTCTTATTTTAAACCAAGTCATAGTTAAAATTTGTATTCACAGCCGAATTTTGTTTGGTATTTTTGAAGGAAAACTTGAGAATTGCGTATTTAGTTTGTCTCCTTGTAGGTGCATATTTACATCATGGAATTTGAGTGTATTGTAGCGATTTTTCTTGTTTGCGCTTATCCGATAAGAACCGGGTCAGGTCAGGAGGTCCCAATGGTCTCCATCTCGTTCCCACAGGATTTGGCAGACGTTGATTTTCAAAATGCTAGTCTTGCTGTAATGTCTAACTCGTATCCAGCGTTTGATTTGGATTGCAACGCTTCCTATCCTATAGAGTGGATAATGTTTTTTGATGAGGTAAGGAGATAAATATTTTTAACAGTATTTTATTATTATGGCTTCAGCCAAATAATTCATTGTTCTAGTTTATAAAGCGTTGCTTATGCATCCATGTTTCTGAAATCATGTTTTGTTTGCACATGAATCATGAATAACGTCTTTGTTAATTGATTGTAGGACGATGATGGGATATCGGAGAAAAAAATCGCTGAAACTCGTCGAAATGTATCCGATTTTCAAAATTCTAGTTCTTACATCTATTCAGCCCGGCTAAGTTTACAATACACGGGTAAAATATACGTGTTCGCAAACTTTTCATGCAAAGCTGTTGGAAACTCAGAATTGCAAACTCATGTTATCACAACGAGTGCAAACAGAAGGAGTGTAATATTTTTGAGCATCACGTCAGATAAGAAATGTATATAATATCACGTTTCTTGAAATTGAAATTCTTGAAAATAAAATTATTTAATGTTTCTAAGATATTCGGACTACAGCAGATAATGTGACGAAATCAAAAAAATGTCCAGCCTTTGCCTACGTGTCAGACATGACGAAGGATTCGTCTTGTTGGAGATGTGAGAAAGCAGATGGAACTCGATCTGAATTGGAAATTGATTTCATCGGCTGTAAATCACCGATTCAGTGCAATAGCTACTACCAGAGGCACAATCAGGTTCGATATGAGTTGGCAATGACATACAGACAGATAGCCTTGGCATGCTGAGTGAACTGAATTAACATTTACACTAATCAAATATGATTCTTTAACAAAAGTCTAAACTTTAAACGAATGCACTTTGAAATATATGTAATTTATTTCATTTTTGGTCGCAAAAAAATCATTAAAAGCATCTTTGTCTTTGATGTCTTTGGTTTAAAAAATTAATTCCCTTTAAATAGTCTGATAAAGATAAAGTAGAAGTAACCTGATGACGTGATGAATGATTTATAAAAGTGTACCCTTTAAAAATCATTGCAGCGAAAAGACTGCTTGAAACTGCTCAAAAACCGTCCTGAAAATGAAACCTGTAAACAAATCGGAGGCCGAGATTACAGCCCGAAAATATTTGTTTGTAAAAATTTCGGCCCCGTCTTAGCTCAATTCTATTACTTTGGTGTCCCTCGGATGGGAAAAGCTCCTAAAATGTGTAAGAATAAAATAGTATTCGATTTTTTTATAGCCATATTCAGATCTTATATCAAAAGATTAATTTCCAAGTTTTTGACTGGTCTGAGATTGATCCACAACAAATGATGTACATGTATCCTGTCCAAGATCAGTTGTATTACGGACAAAATCTAACAATCACTTGCGAGATGTCGAAATATTATTTTTCATACGGTTCATGGTTTGGAATAGAAAACGTATCCAGTCAATTAAATGGAATCACCGTGAAGTCCTACATAAAAAGTAAAGCACTACAAAAATTAATCAAGTTTAAAATGTTTTTAATTACTTCCGGTTCTATAGATGACGATGAAGATACAGATGACTGGAAAGGTTCCTTTGCATCCACACTTAACTTGACCTTAGTATTTCCGGCCCCCTCGAGAATTTTTTGCTTTGCTCCTGTGTGGAACTCGACAGAATGGATTAATTCATCCGTGGAACTGAATGTCCAGTATGGTAAGCCTTTCTAGTTATTCTCGACAAGTCAAACAGTCCTCTCTAAATTCTGAAAACAAATATTCAATAGGTGACAAGCCCCGGGTTGTATCAATGCTTGCAGATAATTCAGAAAAGTTTGATATTGGTCAGAAGACTCGATCAATTCTATGCATATTTAGTGGTAAACCCTCCCCAGATGTAAAATGGTTTGGGCCCATTGGGGTTCGTTTGTTTTAAATTGGAAGCTATACTATTTTTCCGTGTTAAATTGTCTGGAGATGAATGACTAGCTATTGTGGTTATTTTCAGAGCTATTACAAAGTTGAAACGAACAATTCTAACAATATCAGTGAGCTAGTTTTCCCAGAGATAACTTATGCGTCCAATGGAAAGTACCGGTGCACAGTTTCGGTTTCATTTCTAGGATCCGATGCCCAAGAATTTGATGTACAGATCCGTTGTAATGCATTCGATTTTATTATTCTCATTATTCTTGCCACAAAAAAAATGCTACCTTCCAAATGGATTTTCATGTTTTTTTTTAGCCATGTCCTCATCAACACTGTTAAAAACCAGTCTAGCTTTTGGGGGTGTTTTTCTGGTAATCGTCGCGATGATTGTGGGCTTTGTTGTTGTACGGCTCTGGAGAATCGTCAAAGTTCAACGGGAGGCCCTTCGACTTCTTACGGAAGCTGAAATCATTAAATTCGTTGAAGGGGACCCGGACTTTGTTTCCAAGAATGAATACTTCGATAGCACTCTAGTAATGGATGCTTTGCCATATGACAAGAAGTACGAAATTCCCCAGGATAAGTTTCATATTGGTAATGTCTCTATTGTTCGATTGACTTTTATATGCATTGCTGTAACTGTTCTCTTGATTTGAAAACATGTAGATTATAGTTTATTACTGGGGAGTGGTGCTTTTGGAAAGGTTTACAAGGGGAAAGTAGACACGGAAAATTGCTCTCACTACGTTAACGTGAGAAAGTCAGCAGATAATTACCTCAGCAATTACACCTGGGATAGCTTGGAAGTAGCTATCAAAACTTGTGATACAGATGTGGATGTCCTGTACTTCAAAGCAATTCTTAGTGAGATCAAAGTGATGGCTTATATTGGGCACCATAAAAATATCGTTGGGTTGGTTGGGGCATGTACCAAAAACATTCGAAACAGTAAGAGATTTCCAAACTTTTAGCATTTAAAAGCCGGTACTTATCAAAAGAATAATATTTGTCTCTGAAACTTGAATTTTTTGATTTTTTTAAGGGGAAGTCTATATTGCGCTAGAATTTTGTCCTCATGGAAGCTTAATGTCTTTCTCACGGGATCACCGGGACTCATTTGTGAACATTGTTGAGTATGGAATAATGAAACTGGACGAAGATTTATGTCTGAGTGGAAGGAGTTCGTAAGTTATTTTAAACTATTCGTTTAGTAGTATAAAAAACTGTTTTTAAAACGATTTGAAGTTTTTGTTCTAATTGTATTATAATCTCAAGTTATGGTAATACTGAGTGGGCCAAGGAGTATGTATTATCCACCAAAGATCTTTTTACATGGTCCTACGACATAGCCATAGGGATGGAGTACTTGCACGAGAAGAAAGTATACAATGCATGCATATGATTTAAATGCAATAATGGTAATAATAATGGCAAAAGATCCTTAATTCAATATTACAACTCTAATAAAGGTAATTCACGGAGACTTGGCCACAAGAAATGTACTATTGACAATCGACATGGTTGCGAAAATTTCAGATTTCGGCTTAGCAAGGCAATTAGTGGAGTGCTCTAATTACGTCAAGAAAACCCAGGTAATGTAGCTGAAGTAAATATATGCATGAACTATATAATTTACGATTTAGAAAAGATTAGAAATAATAAAGAGCCAATTTGTTTGGGTCAGGGCCCACTTCCATGGAGGTACTTGGCTCCCGAATCTCTCCGAGACTTGGAATTTTCAGTTAAATCTGATATCTGGGCTTTTGGGGTCACCCTGTGGGAGGTATTTACACTGTCCGAAGTGCCATATCCAGGAATTGCATGGAGTAGTGACTTTCTTTCCCAGCTTCAGAATGGTCACCGACTTGCTAAACCTGTGTATGCAACCAACGACATGTGAGGCAGAACATTTTGTTACAATTAGGATTATTCCTTTAAAGCAAGTTTAGCATACAATTTTTTGTATTCAGCTATGAGTTTATGCTAAAATGTTGGAAACTTGATTCGGAAGAACGACCTGATTTTTCAGAGATAAAGTCACTATGTTCCAACTCCTTACATTTATTGATACCCAAGAAGGCTCAATCCCAGGTTCGTATCCGTGAGATTTGTAAACTCTGTCTTATTTAGCTCAATTTACGTAAATTCATATTGATTGGACCGAAACGATATTTTCAGGACTACTTCAAACTTTGCGACAACGAAAATGCTGCTCCTGAAACTCCTGGGGGTGATGACCCTCTGGTTCTAAATCCTTATATAATGACCTAGATCGAGTTTATAGACATTTCCAACTTTTATCTTTACATTGTATTACAACAAACTGTTTACCCGAGTGCCGTTAGTTTAAAATGACAACTGGCTAATGCTTATAATTCAGTCTCCACTGCATGTAGTAAATTTAACAATGAACTAAGGACTGCGACAAGCACAAGGTCCAGTTCTGAGGCGATAAGAACCAATGGAATAAAACCGGGTGCCCTATAAAACTGAAATCAATCTCTTTGACAGTCTTGACAAATGAAAATATTATTTATTCCCTGGCCTTCTCTCTAATTAATTATTTAAACTTTCATTGAAAAGCAAATTTGAGGTTAGAAAGGGTGAAACCGGTTTTGAGTTTTCTAAGGTAAGGGTACGTCGTTTTTTTTACTGAGGAGGGAGAGCAATCATCTCATAATAATGATGCAAAATGACTGCTTTCTAGATCGTAGGCATTGAGTCAGTCGTGTTATGGAGACTATTGGAGTCAGAGGTACAATTTTGGGGAAAATGTACCAACTATTCGGAGTGACCGGGGATGCCGAGCTTTGTTCCTGGATGGCCACAATCGGGCTGATTTACACGGGAGTCGTCGGGGTGTACAGTGTATTTCAACCAGCACCCTACGGACGGTACGCCACATCAAGTTATGGCCCGACAATAAATGCAAAATTGGCATGGATGGTAAGTTTCAAAATTAAATTATTTAAAAAACATCATGTGGATAATGTTTTCTGTGTTTTTTTTTAACTTGTAGATCCAGGAATGCCCAGCATTTATTCTACCAATTTGGATCATATTTAGTACACCCCACGTTTACCTGACAAACGTGCCAAATGCTATCGCGATTTCACTCTTCCTTCTCCACTACTTCCAAAGGTGTGGCATGGAAATTGCAAAAACGAATTATGCTTGCTTGTTGTTTCTAATTTCAAATTAAAAAACCCTATTAATTAAATGTATTTAGGAGTTTTGTGTTCCCCTTGTTACTTGCTCAAGAGTCCAAGCCCGCACCGATTGTGACAATGTTGTCTGCAGTCGTATTCTGCGGTTACAATGGATTTCTTCAGGGCCTTCATCTTACAAATGTTTTCAGAGTCGAGAGTTCTCTCATCGGATTCTTGGGTAATTTTATCAGGCTTGGGCATTCCTAAGTTAAGTATTAAAATTGGTTGAATGATTTAACAACTTATGGATGTATTAAATGGTCAGGTATTCCGTTGTTCCTGCTTGGCATGACGATCAATATTTCACACGACCGGATGCTGATAGCTCTCAGAAAGAATTGCACGAAAAACTCGGAAGGAAAGACGCAGTACAAGATCCCGCGAGGGTATCTTTTCGAATACATTTCCGGAGCAAATTACTTTGGGGAGATTTTGGAATGGTGGGCCTTTGCCCTGATTACACAAGGGTATCCGCAGGTATTTGAAAGTTTAAAAAATTCTATTTATAGATATAATCGACTGAGTTTATTACTAAATATTAGAGTGCAATGCTTTTTATTCATTTCTACAGCTCGTGTTTGCCATATTTTCCTCGACATTTCTTGGGATTCGAGCCTGTCATCACCACAGTTTCTACAAAAAGACTTTCGGAGGTTCTTATCCTGCGAATAGAAAAGCTATAATTCCGTTTCTTCTGTGAGTATAAAAACACATACTGGGATTATATCTCCAACTCCAGGCTTTGGAGGAGACGCAAAATTTTCGTCAACATTAGCTTCGTGAGAAATACGAACAATCATAGTCAGAGTGTGCAATTAACTTGGAAGTAATTATGTAAACGAGTTTATTTTCCTATAAACGGGAATGTGATGGACGAATAAAATAACCCTTGTTAGTTTAAATATCATTGTATTTTGACTTTTGAGAGTTACACAATCTGAGACTCATAAATTACAAATTTGCATGACAAGATTTAGAGTGTACATAAATGCTGCTGCAGAATATCGATAAGGACTTTCTGTATGGTAACTGACAATTGACTTTTTGTGAAGTTCAAACTAATATCATTGTAATGCCGTAGAGGAGTGTATAGTAATAGTAATATCATGTGTATATCGTTATCGTTGCTACGTGTTCATATTCTGTCTTGAGATTCGGTACTCGGTAATCACAATCACAGGCCACCACCGAAGAAAAAGTTAAGGAGGGAGAACCCTGTATCAGATTTACTTTGGTTGGCCCCTAGGCCGGCGAGACTTTTTTGTGGAAGTGAGTTAAGTAAATAATTGAGATTTGTACTAGCAGCTAGAGCTGGCTTTAAGTTTTTTGGTCTTTTTGGCCAAACATTTTTGACTGCTTTAGTATGCCACACCAAAACCTGAAATGAGATCGAGAGGAATTTTTAATTCAACCCTTCTTTTAATAAGTAAATGAATTATTTAAATTTAAAAAAATACCTCGGTGCAGTTATTTGCTAGAGGCTGAATATCCTGGATTTTAATTCCAAGACTACGGAGAAGCTCATCTTCCTCGTACCCAGCCACCCAAGGCATGTTTGCTTGTGGCTTCTGAAATTAATAATCACAAAACAAAATTCATTACAGAGTTTCGGAAATTATATTCCACATATTAATGGCATCATTTTGTTTGATGAACATTTTCCACACACACAAAATCAGCTTAGAGCACGGAAATGGACTATAAGTGAGCTAAAAAAAAATTCAAATAAACTCTGATGGCTTCCATACTGAATGAAACCTACTAACTCCCGTGTTGTTCATAAACATTCCATTTTCATCATAACCCGAGATGAAAGAGTCCGATGAAATATCATGAAATATGATGGACATTAAAATTACCATTTGATATCATGAAAGTGTCCAGGCATAGCGGACTCTCCAACGCCCACAACATGGCTTCACAATATCTTCTGTAGAGGAGTGTCGAATTCTATTTACATTCCTTTTTTAGTCGACTCATAAATTAATTCCCCATTATGAAAAGAGGTCATTTTATGCCACTGTAATTTCTAAAGTAAAGGTTATGAAGGAAGTATATTTATCTATGCATGACATTGTGTAAGTATATATCAATAAGGCAAGAAATATTGCGTATGATAAAAGAGCACTTCAAATTGGATTACTTTTGGGCAGACTATTCGAATAAATACTAAGACCATCCGAAACTACCTTACACCTTCTCCCCACCTGCTTCTACAAGAATGGAAAAGAAAGCAAGATGGGACAATATAATCTCTATCGATTTGTATACATTATCAAGTCAGGACTACGGAAGGAAATGTCACAAAAGGTAACGACCCGTAAGGATGTCTTCTGCTAGCTTTGTCGTACTTTCTGCTTCAATACGTTACCTCGAGTTGAGAAATATTGTTAAGGAGTTTTATTTATTCATGGTCGGCAAATATAGTTACAACAGACACTACAATCAAAGGCAGATAAATGTCAATACTGCAGTGACTCACGTCTAAGAAGAGTTGAAAGTTGATGGCAAAGCCTGCCATGTCAACGGGGAATTTACGAAGGCCGTTCCATCCGTCGTAGAATCCTACGACCCTTCCATTCTTGACGATAGGACTGCTTACACCCAGATCGGTGACAAGGCCCACAGGCCACATGGAGACCTTCTTCGTATTCTGCATCTGAAAAATTAATGGCATAACAATCTTAAGGAATTGACACTTCAAAGTGGATTGCATGGGCAGGACAATTCCAATTTGGATTATTAATGCTCTCGTTTCGTATTGATCTAGATTATTTAATGGGGTGCTCTGTCACTTTGAAGGGGAATGTTTCAGTTTTTTGGACCCCTCACTTCCAAGTGGGACATATGGGAGATCCTCCTATTCAACTTTTTCTTTTAATCTATTTTGTATTAGTTAACTAACCTTAGAGGATATGGGAATGATAATGGGAAGAAATTTTAGAAATCAGACATTAGTCACCGGTTTGAAAAATTTGTTCACAACATAATCGTGACATGCAGGCCCTATTATGTACTACTTCTATTGAACTATTCGTAATCGTTCCCGGCCGGCTTTTATTAGCCTTGAAAACTGGGTTGACAATGAACAAATTGTATGTAATTTGTCGAGCAATGACCGTAATTAGTAATTTCAGGGTAATCTTGTTGAAAATAATTTTATTTCTGACGATCGGTTGAAGCAATTTAATAAGGGAAATGACCGGTCCTTACCTGCCTGAAGACGTCAGAATCATAAGTGTTGTCATCATCCGCAAAATATACAACACCTTTAGTATCATAAGCAGTACCCATGTGTTTCCTTAACCATTCAATAGCTGCCCTTCTACCCCCAACCCCTCTGGGTTTCCCAACAATCTTAGTGTCACTCTTGGGTGGGAAGGATTTTAAAAGGGTGTAGGTAAGGGATGGAAATCGTCTCATAAAATTTTCTAACGTCCGGAAACTAAGATCACTTCCATGAGTCACGTCGTCCACGATGATCCAATGAATAAAACTCCGAACTGGAAGCAAGGCTTGGGCTAATCTGGTCAGCTCAGCTTTTTGTTCAGGTCTGTAGAACGTTGGGGTCACCACCCATACGGTCGGACTGGACTTTTGAGTCGCTTCGTCGAGATAAACTATATTGTTTTTAATGTCACTAGTACTGTCATTGTTGTTCCTGTCAATATAAACTTTTTCGCTTGGATTCCCAGGCTTAGAAGACATAATTAGTCTTTCGTTTACTTTCAACTGTGTAGATCCCTCATTCGTGTTCAAAGGCCGCTGACTCTGGTCATCAGATCTCACCCCAGTTTCCTCGTAATCATTTGGAATATCTGGATTATTATTGTCACTTTTACTCAAACCGTTGCTAGTCTTAATCTGATGCTTGACACCAGCTTTAGACGTATCACACGGAGGCTCCTGCTGAGTCTGCATTAGCTGTTGTTGGTATTGTTGCTGTTGTTGTTGAGCGGCCGCGTGGTACTCCTGGGGATTGGTGTAGACTACAGGACTATCCATTTCATTATTGCTCATTTGAATAAACATTAAACACGTAGTTACACCCAGTCCGAATAGGATTAAATTGAAAACGAAGGGTCGAAAACGAGTACGCCACATTTTACCCGTCATGGTGTTAAAATAATATAAGAATAAAGTACAGGAGGATCGATCCAACCCGGGTTGGATTTCAGCTCTTAGCCTAATGTGTTTCACTTTCTTTCTCGGAATCCTCTGGATGTAAACGGATCTTGGTGAGTGTTGGTATATTCGAGGATTGCTGGGAAGGCCATAGGATGAAGACCATACTGAGAGTCTATATAGATTCCCTTACCATCCTATATGAAGGGCTGGATACGACTGAGTGTTGGAAACTACTGCAGTCGGAGTCTAGTCTACTTCTCTCCCTATTTGCAGGTATATAATATAATACCCGCTTTCTTACACACCGAATACTCCATGCACCGAATTAGTCTTCCCCACGCGCAGGGACACAAGAAACCGGTGGACATCCAAACTTTTATTACAAGTATTGCATGGGCTTTTCAAAACTTGCTTGATAACTAATTAAGTAAAACGACCGATATAACTTAGGTTGGTAATATGCAACTGGAATTACTGGGAAAATCATTTGTTATAGGTCTGCCAGTTTATATCCGCCTGAAGCATTAACGTTCAGCTCTTAAAGTTAATGGCCCAGTATTTTTGAATTTAGTCAGTTCGTATGTGGTTTTAGATCTGGTTTAACGATGTAATATTTATTATGTACAACGAAGTGCAACTGGGAGCTGCGAATTAGATTCACAATGCCGTCTGGGTCTACTGAGGGATATGATTTGCATAGCCTGCTCTGCATAACCATTTCAAAGACAAGTCCCCATTTCTGCTTTTAACGGATGGGTGAAATTAAACGGTTGGATTGTACTTTTGCAGTGAATAGTATTCAATAGGTTGTGCCTTCAAGGTTCCTCCCAAAATATTTCAATGCTCAATTTTCATATGCTGAACATTGGTTAGTCCTTCATCTTGAGAATCTAATTCCATGAAATAAGGCTATTGAGGAAAAGGGAAAATATGGTCGAGGATTTCATATATTTTCTTTTATAAAGAGCCCTTGCCTTTTAGGCTGTTACTGGATATAAAAAATGACCATATTGGTACGAAACTGAAGGAAGAAGCTATAGGCACTCGAGCTCCTTCTAAAAAGTCACGCCTAACAGAATATGAAAATTTGGATTGACATTTTCAGGTTTCGTAGAGTAGAGAGGTAGGCCTTGTGTTTTGCAGCTGTCGCTCTCTTAGCTTTTGATTGCTCTAGCTGTGTATTGATTGGCCCTTAGGGGTAGGAAAAATGTGACGGATGCTTTGATGATTTCGTTATGCCCAACGCGCAAAGATCCTTATCTTTTTATGTACACCTTAGCACGAAAATTAACTAGAATCAGTCAAGACTCCACTGCACTGCAGAACTGAACAAGCAAAAAAAAATAAGAGATTTTAATAGAGGTTCTTAGACTATAAACATTTTAAACAAGAATTATACCCGAGTTTTCTTTCCTGCGAAATGGTTAAATATGAAATCTTCGTGGTATCCATATTGTAACCACATACACTACCCTTTTATCATGGCATAATATAATCCTCAATGTCTGACTTCATCTAATTGTAATAACAAATAATTAGACTTTACAATTTTTCATTAACCGACAGTAGATGCTTCCTAAGCTGCATTAAACTTTGTAAATATTTTTGTCTTTTAAAACAAGTTATATTATTTATTTTTACATTCAAGTTTGTAGATAATATTAAATGCTCTAAAGTGCATTTATAAAAAAATGGTTTACTGAACTTTTGAAAGAGCACAATAGTTTTGCGTGTCATCCTCAAAGTTTGCAAACTCGGTCATTCCGTATTCCTTTACTCGAAAAAGCATTTCAATTTATGTACACAGCCGGCTCTTAAATTAGTGGTCGTATCTCTCAATGAAGTGCACATTGCATAAATTCCCATAGTTAATTTGATGTCACAATAAATCTTCCACTTACAGGACACACACACACACACGAAATCCAATAAGTCTGCTTGCATTTATTCTTCAAGGAAATGCAACTGTTTCTATGCACGACAGATATGGGTAAAGAAATAAGAGTGGTCGATTGGATTTTTAAATACTTTAATGCATATCCTTTGTACAAAATTATTGATTAAATGATTTAACAAACACAGTCAATCAAGCAGCAATGAAGTATATTATGGTTTGTGGCCTAGAGTTCTAAATAACTAATTGCTACAGTTTCGTAATACTGAACTGTTATTTAAATAATTTTGTCTGGGGGTAAGTCCTCGACATTTCATCATGTTATATAAGGAAGACCCAGTTTGATATTATTGTGGAGGATGTCTTGTCAAAGTTTACTCTCCAAACCTCAGCCCTTGCCAATATTATTTGGGCAATGCATTAGAATTTAAAACCTTCAAGCTGTACACATAGCAAAATTTGGCACACTAGACTATTCTTTGTATTTAATGTACAAATGAAATCAGTCAAGTATAGTTAGGCTTAGAGATGATCTGCATTATTGGAAATAGTGGCAATCTCAACCGAGTAATACTCGCTGGTAAATGAATAAATCTTTTAAATCCTTCTGTGAAAATTGCTCAGAATAGATAACTATAATAGTCTGTCCCATAGCTAATTCTAAAATCATTTCAATAGATGAATTGAATGAATTACACGGTTTGGGTGGAGCGATCTTTACATTAAAACCAAAAGGGGTAGATGATTATGAGTAGTAACTGCAAGAGCTGATTTAATCCTTCTTCTTAGGCTTCTTGGGATTTCTGGACCTAGATTTGGCCTTGCACAAAGGACAAATGGGGGCATTTCTGTGTATCTGCTGGTGACATGAGAGACAGGATTTCATAGGAGGTGGCTGTTGCCTGTAATAAATAAAAATTTATCATTTTATAGCTTCCCATTAATTTGATCAGAATACCGGCTGGAAAAATATAAAGGGAAATTCTATTATTCTGGATGACTGACTTGTGTATTGCAAAATACTTGACATAATAGCGTGACCTAATAGCTTCGTCGCATCGACTATTATCCAGTCACGCATTAAACAATACGTTCAGCAGCCATACGGTACTGACAACTTAATATTCCTCAATCAGATTAAATGAAACCTGTCAAACTGAAGGTAATTGAATGGCGTGTCAAGTATTAATAGTTCATTTTGTCTTATCTATTAATACCAAGTAAACTACTACTTGAAGTTGCAAAACTTGACGAAATTCCTATGCTTAAAAAACCAAAATACCTAAATGGAGGTGTGGGTCCAGTAGGATGAGCTTGAATGTGCGATGGTTGTCGCTCTTGCTGTTGTTTGGCTGCAGACTGCATCATGGCTAATGGATTTTGACTCATTATGAACGCTGCAGCCGCTGCCTGTGATGTCGGTGGGGGTTGAGAATGCTGAGAATATGAAATCCCTTGCATGACTTGTTCTTCCCGTTGGGGTTGATTGTGTGACCAGGCCGGAAGTTGATCAAAGAGCCTGTGATTGAAACGAATCCTGCACCAATGAGATTATTCAATCAAGGGTATGAAGACATTTTAATTATTTTAGTCTGTCGTAAACAAAATAAATCATGTTGAAGCTGCTTACTCTGAAGAGATGAGAGACGGTTCTTCTTCGTGTAATTCTGGAAGTCTATCAAGACCCAGGCAGGCTTGTCGTAGTCGATCGACCTCGGCCTTTACAGGTCCAAATTCTTGATGGAGTCGTTTTGCTGTTTCAATGGCTCTCGAACGGGCTTGTTCCGATTGCTTGATGACTGATTCCATCTTTGATAAATAAATTATTTATTAAATTAACTCAGAATGTTGCCCTTATTGTGATGGTATAGAAGAGATGAAATTTACCGAGTTAATGTCAGCATGAATCTGGCGAAGTTCTTCAACATGTGCCATTTTCTCTTGCATTAGCATCTCCATCTCAGATCGATAATCCTGAAGACATCTTTCTTCTTTACGGCAATTTTCAACCTCGTCGAGAAGCCGCTCCTTCATTTTCAGCATTTGTAGTGTCTTAGATCTGATTTTAAAATTAAATAAATCAGTTTGAATTTTGAACTACGTTTAGTTTAGCTCAAAAGTATTTTAAAAGCTAAATTATATTTAATTCGAAATATCGTCTGATTTTTTTAAAATTATGAACTTTAAAAATTGAAATACTCACTTTATTTCTTTCACCAACTCAAGCTTCGCTAAAGTTGAGGCAGTTCGTTCTTCCACATCCATCATTATAAGCGCTTTCTTTTTTGTTTCCTATTTTAAAATGGTAAAAACCCAATAATTAAATAAATTTAAAGAGATCATACTATGTTAAAAATTCAATCAACTATTAATACATTTAAACTTTAAATGTATTTGAACACTTTTGTGCGAAATTTCCCGACACGCATTTTACTGTTGAATGTAATTTTGAATCGAATGTAAACAATAAATTCTATTGTACACAAATACGGATTAAAATAATACCTCAAATTTTATTTCAATTCCAAATATCTTACCCCGTAAACCGTCTCTTCAATACTTTCTCTAGCTTCACAAATCGCTTTTAAACGAAATTTTCCAAATGTCACAATGATATGAATTTACAGTTGTAAATATTCAATTGCCCGAATACACTAGGCACAAAAGATGCAGTGTGAATTTGATATTATTAGAATGATAATGGAGTAGAGTTGACAATCCCGAGTTGACAGTCTTGACAGTCCCGAGGCCAGCACCCAGAACGAGAAAGCGGATAAAGGAGCCCCATCTCTCCCTTGTAGAAGCCACAGCGGGTTGTTCTCGTTCAATAACCATCTCATCGGATGGAAACACTTTATACACCCACAATAGATTAGCCTTTTGCGTTTATATCCTACCGTACGTCATGCATTATAAGTTAACAATTCTACGTGGAGTGAAAAGAGAGAAAAAAAATCAGTACTTGTTGGATAGTCAGCCCATGGATTGGGAATCAGAAATCCACTACCACTACTGCTACACATACATGACACTGACCTCAGCATAGCATAAGTCCTCTTAAAGACCCCCACTCACTTAGTACGTAGTTCTTTATTGGTTATAAAAAATCGTAATAGTAGATAGTCTCCTCAAGTCTGACTCACTGGGGAATACAGCACGATCATACATTGTGGGTAAAGCGAGTCTGGAGTCCACAGTCTCCATAGCTAATACATTTATTCTCAACAAAAAAAATTTGCGTGAAATTTCGCATCGAGTTGATACAACTTTTTGGCACCTTAGATTTAGAAGGAAAGTCTTTGGTCTTGGATTTTGTGGAGAAAGTTGGAGAAAGCAGTGTGAATTACTTGGTAAGTTTCTACGTCATTTTACCGTACCATTAAAATTATTAAACCTGCGAAATAGTAAGGAAGATCTTGAAGTCTTGATCACAATGTCTTATTAGCAGGCAAAAGAACACGTTCATTAATATTTTTTAACCTTCGATGGGTCTTGAATCAAAATATCATTAATTGGAGGTCACAGCCTGAACCTGGGGCTGAGTATAAAAATCCTCGTTGTAAATATATAATTTTATTGAGATTTACTAATGCAATTTAACATATCTTAAAACATAACGAGATCTTAAAGCATAGTTTATTGAATTAAACTGGTCTAGATAATTAAGCCAGTAGTTAAATAAAAGTTAAATATCTTTTTATTCTAGGACTAAGAAGAAATTGATATTCGAAACGATAAATATTTTAGAGTAGAGCCTTCCCACACTGAATATTGATTTTACTGGTCAAATCTAGATTCCCAAAAGGCTAGCAATAAACATAAGCTCGCATAAAATTCTGCGTGCTACTTTATGTTTATTATCATGATAGCAAGTGTGCACGGACGAGCTGGTGTTTACTTTTTAATAAATGTTTTATTTCAGTACACGTTACATTTTATCCAGGCTTCGCAAGCAGTTTAGAGGCAGTCTTAAATTTGGATTTAGCCCAAAGACCTTGGAGTTTGAGCTTCAGTTTTGTTTATCAATGTCCCTATGCACTACCAATATTAGAGTTGAAGGTGCATAAATTCTATTTGCTTTTAGCAACAAAAAAACAAAGCATTTAACAAAAAATAAGAGATTAAAGCTGATTGTGTGTCAATCCCTTGTTTCTATTTAGAGAGATCCAATAGTGCTATTTTAATACATGTACTGGAATTATATCGTTTTGACACACAAAAAATACGTACAAGCCATTTAAAACTATATAAGTTACATAAAATATAAACTATTGAGTTGCCTTTCCATCATCCATCCTCGATGATACGTTTCACATAAATCTCTGAAGCCGCAGTACCATTATTCTCATGTCTGATTCAATGCAGTCTTCATCCAAGTTCTGAAATAAAATTATTCATAGTGTTGCATTGTAATATTTTGCAGCTGGGATTCAGTAAAATCCCTTATCATCCAACTGGTTAGTTTATAGATTGGAGTTAGACTGGACTAACGTACTCAGAGGATATTTGATACTATATCCGTCTATCATCTGTTGAACCTTCTGACACGGCTCTCTGTAATCTCTAAGTCATTGTAAGTGTGTGTATTTAATAATGGTCTACATTATTTTGTTTTGGGATGTGATTTACATGGGAAACAAGGAGGAATCGTATCATTTCCAGGAACTGGAAGGGTAATATATTATAGCGGAGTAGGTTTCAGACAGTTGGCTTGGTTTGAGTGCATAATATTTATTATGTTTATTTAGCAGAAGTTTGTGTAGATTTTAAATAGCTAATTCTTATACTGGCTTCTGTTCGTGACGAAGGATGGGAAATTTATTGCTCTAGGCTGTGTGAGTTTTTACATTGCATTTGAGTACAATGCAGTTTCTGTACATTCAAATACCAGGTCTGACAATGAAATGAGAGGTGATTTTGCAATTCACATTTCATTACATGAATAATTTAGTGCAGGCTGAGTGGCTTTCTCAGTTTCAGTCTAGTTCAAAGTTCAAGCCCTAAATCATCCGAGGATTTTAAACGTGTAAGAAATTGGCTTTGATTGGAAACACTTTTGTTTACCATCCCCTTTAATCTCTTAAAGATTGGATGCGTACAATTGAGGCATTTAGCTTAAAGCATACCAACTGGATTCATCTATAGTCTTAAAATTGTAAGGTTAGACGGAATTTCTATTTACTTTACAGATCAGGGCTTCCTGTGATTGTATTATCTGCATTTGCATTAGAGGCTAATGATTCTGCCTCTTTCGTCGTTGCAACCTGAGGGAATGTACGGTGTGCACAGCTAGTTATAATTGAGGCTCTTGTACGAACTCTCTTATTATAAATTCAGCCCAGTGATAGTGATTCTTCCTCAGAGTGTATTGATCTTTGACGGATGTAGACTAGAGAACAGTACTCATAACAATTTTTCAAACATTCAAATCAAATTTTATGCCGTTATATATTAGCCAGATAGGGATTTAAATATCATCCAGAGTACTCGGCACATACGTCAATCCGAATATTAAATTACTCAAAGGCAAAGGTGAAGCAGCCCTAGACGTGCAGGCCAGCACAGGATGGAAGCTAATAGGGAAGTAGCAGCTAACAGAATTCGAGTTTATTGATTTCGTTTCGAATAATTCTTGATAGAAGCTTGAGACAAACGTGAGTGGCTAGAAGAGATCAATAGCTTCGGCTAATATGATTGTATTATTCCAAGTATTTCTTTCTCAACCTTTGGGATAAGGGGAGGCATATTGCATTAACAGACTTGTCTTGCTCTTTCGATTATAATCTACGAAAAGACACAGGCAGTGACACTAAGGAAGGCAAGGGAGTACAAGGTAGCAGAAATTCCACTCTCACTTTTGGCCTAATATATTGCTAGGCATAGGGGTTACGGCATTCTGCAATTGTTAAAATTTAATTCTGATATGCAGATTTTAAAATGAGGATTTCATTATGTTGTTAAATTACAAAATAGATTAGTCCTCTGTTTTTGGCATGTGAAGATCTAGTTCCATTAGGTCTGTTGTTCTCGGAGCTTGTAACTTTGCTTAGCAAGGGATTTTAACGAGATTTTTAGAGTAGTTTACATTTTTTAAAGCTTTACAAGCTTTACTACGCATTTCTGTTTACGATAGGGAATTCTTGACTTTAGTAGCCTGGATAAGGCTGGAATTTAGACGGGCTTTCATTGTTCTTATTTGAGATGTGTATTTGTGTTTCGAAAAGTGGGAGAGGATAGAACAAGTTAATAATTAATATTGTTCAATGAAAACTTTTATTCAATTGAAAACTTTTGTCGGGTAGAGGTTTTGTGGTTTCAAAAAATAACATCCTGTAATTTACAGCAATATGAATTTTTTACTGAGCTGAAACGAGGATTGAACTAAAAGGTACTAGTATGATTTTGAAGGGAGTTTATTGATAAAACCCTTTTAAGCTGTCGTGTCTTTACATGACGTAATCGATTTATCGATCAACTATAGTTTGATTGTTCAAAAGGTTGGGAAAAAAGCCTCGTCGTTTCTGGTTTATGAATTATTAATATTACCAACAGGCTCTTTTTGAGTTGATATTGAAAACTGTATTAATACTTTTCCAAGCATTTACATGTACAATTTTAGATACAGGTTCCGCAGAATAAAATAATTTAATCCATCAGTGTTGTCGTCCGTACACAAATGTATTTCCTGTTTATAAAAACTTGAACTTTAAATTTGAAAGGATTTCCACAAAATAAAAGATAAATATTGAGTGATTTGTTTGTGCTTAACAGGTTGAGTCTCACCTGAAGATCTGGACGGATTTTAATTATTATAGAATCATCGGCTAAAATCATCCCTGACTCTCGAATCGAATCGATATTGGACTCAATCTTAAACTAATTCAATACTTCAAAATGGCTACAGCCTTTTCATACTCGGTAGGATTCGTGGTCTTGATGTTGGCGTCAGTGATCGTCTTTGCTCAAAATGGTAACAATCTCATTATTTTGTGCACCATTAAATATTGTTGAGTACAAACTATAATGAATTAGACTTGTAATGAAATGTACTTTTCTAGACCCCTGTATTGGCCTCACTGAGTGTAAAGCCTGCGTAGGGATGACATTTAATGTGACTAAGACGTGCACATTTTACACCACCATTGCTGGACCAGAATGTACCGCAAACGACACTATAGCCGAAGGAACATCAAACATGGCCAAAACAGCTGACGAATGTAAGGTTTTATAATTTAAAGGAAAAATTTTAGCAGCTGTTTTTATGACGACGCTTTAAAAATCGCTCACCTCATATTCGCTAAGGTTCTAAAATCGACCTTTATAATATCTTTAGGTAGCAAGATACAACCAATACCACCAGCGACGACAACCCCAGGTATGTGAAACATTTAAAGTACAAAATTTTTAAGTCTCTTTAAGAAGTTTTTGATTTTGATCTAAGATTTGTATTTTAAATATTTCCAGCTCCAACTACAACAGCAGCTACAACAACTCCTGCCCCTACGACGACCGCAGCAACGATAACCACAACAAACGCAACAACCCCAGCCCCACCCACTAATACAACGACCACAGCCGCCCCACCGACACCGACTACAACCGTACCCTCGACCCCTACTACAACAGCAGCCCCAGCTCCAAGCAATGGGTCAACTACCGCAGCTCCAGAACCTGCAACTACCCCAACTCCAAAATCTAATGGAGGAATGTCCGTCGCATCTTTCTTTGGTGAATATCGAAAATTTGAGCAGCTTTAAATAGCAAATTTTAAAAAATTGGGTTTATTTGAATTGATTAAATACTTTCAGGTGGGATCGTATTCACACTTGGAGTAAGTGCTGTGGGGTACTTGGTCTGGCGTTTCTACAAAGTCCGAATGGATCGAAACTATCACACCTTGTAAGATATGAACTATTATTCAAAGTAGATTATACCGACTAAGATTTGGCTGACTAACGTATCATTGTAAATCAAATCTATCCTGGATCATTGAGTATCCCGTTTTTTAATGAATTATTCAAAACTTTCCAGTTCTAATCCAACATTTTAATTACCCGACCTTCCGACCCCTCCGAATCGAAAGCATCGGTTCTCGCTGATTTCTTCAACACATCCGAGATAATCCTAGTTTGGTGTTTTATGTTCTCTCGAATTGCTGTGTGAATTAATAATTACCAGAACCCGGCCATTTTGCGAGAAGTGTATTTTTCTGTTATACTAAAATATAAGAGGTAACAAGGAGTATTTAGTGTGACTAATCTTAACCGTTAGCTCAATGTAATTAAGATTGTACTAAAATTCAAGCCCTTAACGAGTGTGTTTAAATTTAAAGGATCCAGGCTTCTACAAGCTCTGCTTGATTGTTGAGAGTATTTCTTTGTTTTATGTTTTCAAGAGAATTAGCATTTAATCTTAGTAGTAGAAGTATTTGTTTTTGCTTAAACAAGTTTATTTAGTTAAATGAGTGCTGGTCGTCTTAAAAGCTATGCTGAATTTTCAAAACATTGGGTCGGAGTTGGATCTGGACTGGACGTTCAACCAGAGGGGGGTGTCCGTTTCTTCGTGGGAACAAATACACGTCTGTGATGATGAGGAGGCAGGCAGCTTGAGCTGGATCTTGAATAGAACCTGGAATGTGTTTAAACCATCAGTTTGTGCTTATATGGTCTTCTTGCGGTGCTCATATAAACGCATGTGTGTGCATGGCTGTTCTTGTTTTGTGTTTGAAACTTTTAAAGTGAAGCCTGGCTGGAATTTAAAAAATATATATCTATATTAATTGCGACTACCGACTTGTTCAGCAGTGGAAGTGTATTCTCAAGGAGATTGGAATCAGTTGGCGACTGTTTTTTTTCCAATTCTATGTTTTTCAGATCAACCAACCTTATCTAAAGTAAAATGACGGAAGAATCTCTATTGATGAACTCAATTATATAATAAACCTTAGCTTTTTCTCGATAAGTCCTTATCCCGATTTCGGGGAAATCTCATTGGATAGTACCTGCTTGGAGCGGAAGAGGTACTGGGGCTCGTCAAGTATAGCCCTTTCCATTAAAAACAACGTAATTGGACATTATACAGAAGATTCGAGAAAATTTCGACAGCTAAATGTCCAGTTTGACTTTGTGAGTCTCAACAATTGATCTGTGTATTAAAAAAAACATAGTTGTTAAAAACGTAGTAGAGTGTAGGACTAAATGTCGAGTTATGGTCAACTTCAATTTCCGTGTACTAAACAAGTATTACATGCCATACAGCTAGTGCCAGGTAATGTTTAATCACGCACTCAATTACATAGTTAAGTAGTAATAATAATCTAAGTTTAAGGATTTTGGAGATGATAAAGTTTAGCGTATTAAATCTGTGTTAAGAACTAATATTTGTAAGAAATTGTCAATTGGAGACATGACTGATGTTAGTGGAGAGTCATGATGATTTAATTTCTAATGATAAATATTTGCCACATTCAAGTGTGATATTTAACACATAATTCTAGTGAATGCTCTTACAAGGTGTCAGTGTGTATGGGCGAGGTATGTGAATTTAAAAAAAGAATTATCTGAATTTAGTCAACATCTTTTAATGAATTGTTTCATTTTGAGTTATAATTGGTGCTGTGTACCTCTATGAATGGGAATCGTCATTCAAGACGTGATATATACTGATTACAATTGCCGATATACAATATTTTGGTGTTATTTCTGTGAGTGAGGATGGGATGTATATGTTGCGAAGAGATGTAATAAATCAACTGTCAGTTTCAAATTTCAAATCTATGAAAAAACCAAACTCTTATTTGACACACACACACGTATGTGTACATGAATTGATTGTCAAGATTGCATGCGAGAGATGCGATTGACCCAAAATCTGGCACCTGGTTTCCGGAAATGGATATCCGGTCTTAGTTGTCCATGTTGGGTTTAGCATTACAATGAAAATTGCTTTGGCATAAAATGCCCAAGTAATTCTGGAATGTTCAATGTCCGCATTCTTCTCCACTTTTAAGTTTATAGTATCAAATCACCTTTCAAAACATTTGATCAAATGCCAAATCTAATTCAAACTATATGACTTAGCTACTCAACCTCAATCGTGCATAAAACTTGGGCTGTTTCTGATTTCTTTTCGGGACAGTCGCCGTATGCAAATTATTTCAATTTGATTTTATTATAACCTGTACAATTATAATGGGGTTGTCTTATCATAGACCTCTAATTTTATTAAACTTATTAATTTTGGCTAATTTTGTGTCAGCAGAGTCTGGTAAGTTTCTTCTGTCTGTCAATAATCAATTGGTCCAATTCAATACCATTAAATAAAATCTTTAAATACAGACTGGAACACTAGCTTTGCCAAAAACACAGTGCAGACCAGCACTGTGAGAACAGTGCCCGTGTCATCAGCCCCAAGTCCTACAACATCCCCAGACGTCTTTGAAGTCACAGAACCAATAATTTCTTCAGACTATGACGACTCTGCAGTCAACGATACGAGCATGGAGATATTGGCCACGGATGAGACTGACCTTTATGATGACATTGACGTTGGAAACAGTACAAGTTTGGACAACGATTCAACCTTGTCCGTTCAACTGGATAGAGACCCTTATTACAAATACACGACGGTGAATGGGATAAGCTCCAATCAGGAGGATTCCCCTTCAGCCCGGCTTTTACATTATGGTGGTGAGTTTTTTTTAATGTTAATAATAAATAATCAAAGAATTACAGCTGTTTTTAAACTTGTGTATTTCAGGCAGGTCAGCAATAATTGTTGGGATTCTATCCATAGGTTTTGTTGTGGTATACATTTCGTGGAGAACTACTACAAAGATTTCATATTTATCTGCCTAAGGGAGGAAGCTGTTTTTTATTATTTGTTTATTAAAATCCACAAGGACTAGATACATTTTAAAATATTTTTGCGAACGCAACTTGTAAATATTTTGTGTCAATAGACAAGTCTTAAAGTTTTCGGTAGACCCTAGTGGCAACAACATCCCCAGCGATAAACTTTGTTGTCAGTTTATTTCCGTTGAATTCCCGTCTGACTAATGATACCACAGAGCCAATGTTTTGTTTATGTATCAGCGTGTTTCCGTCTAAAGAGATGGATGACTGTTGTCACACGTTCACATAAGATTAAAAAATAAATACTATACATCACGAGATCTTGTTATGCAATACTAATAAATATTAGTGACGAATTATAGTCAAACCTTAGATTTTCGACCGTCGGTAAGCTCCTCGTCAAATTCTTCATCAAGGACGAAGGAGATTTCGAAAGTTTTATAGGTGGTTTTTGTTCGTTGAATCCATTTCCCATTCTGTTGCAACCATTCCATCGTAGGGGGAGGGGGCTTATTGTGGACTCCGCGCTGAATCATGCCAACCCCTACGGTAATTATAAAGAGTCATTGCTTAGATGAGTTTGTAACCGCAAAGTTGTCTTGCCTTTAGTAAGAGCAGGTAGTTAAACACAGAACATGAATTATATAACTTAAATTATTCCATACACTTATTAAGCCTCTTTAGCTATTTTTTACTAATTAGTCGATATTTTAGTGGACATAATCACAGAGCTATACTCACCCAAGGCCTTAAGGTAATCATCATACTTGTCACTAGAAACGAGTTCGTATCTCCCAGCGATCCCCATGTTAGATAGTAACTTATACCTTAATTATTTGAGCTACTACAAATTGAAATGGTTTCAAAACCGACACAACCCAGAATAAAACTCTTGACCATCTCTTGACCGACCCATTTAATTATTTCTGGATAAAAAAACATTGAACACGACATTTCTACACCCATATCATATTCCATTCCTTTGTCAAGATGTATGAAAATTTTGTAAACATGTTTTCAGATAAAATTTGAATACTAAACCTGGGTTTGCCAATGTTGACGGAAAGTCGTATGTAGTAAGTTGTGTCCATGATAAGAATATTTTTGCAAATTACATGAGGAGGACTTTAGATAAGCCCAATCAGAAATAACATTTCATGGTTACATGCTCACAATTTGTAGACCACGTATCATTCATGTTGACAGATCAGTTACGATGTTTGAAATCCCTAATGTATCATTAGTTTTTCCAAATATTTTCGATCCTCTTATACTAATATTTTGTAAGTGTCATTGGTACTGACGATCAATGTGACGTACGCATATTATCACTGCATTTCCAAGTCATTATTCCTAGTTCATCAACATTCAATGCTACTACTTTTTTATATGCCCTTCAAACTCGTAATAATACATATGTAAATTTAGACAATTCAAATACAGGCAAATATTATAAAAAAACTCTTAAATACAATGCTTCTAATCTGTGGATTAATCTTCCCAACAACATTCGTAATTGTGAATCTTTTCCAATGTTCAAAAAATTAACCTTATCTTACTTACTGACTAAGCAATTAACCGAATATGAGCCAATCATTCATGACTTAAATACCTGTCTAATTTCATGCGATTTATGTGCCATAATGTTTGATAATCTTCTTTGACTCTGTTTCATTCCTCTTTCTGTATACAAATATGCTGTGATGTAATTTACCTTAAACGTAAGGGTATCACTTCTATGAGATAAATAAATAAAAAATATGCCATGATGGACCAGTGTAACCTGATTAATTTATTTAGATTTGACTTATAGGGTCTTAAATAAATGTATGAGTTACAGATTCCAGAAACGCCAAATTCTTGGTATTTCACTTGCCAAGTAGTATTGATTTTTTGAGTAGAGGTTGCCACAACTTGATTTCAAAGTTTTTACATACAACGACTTTGTATGGCTTTATTATGATGAAGATTGACCTTGGAAGTGTAGAAGGAGAACTATTACCACCTCGTGTGTATTCTGTGTTGTGGGAACAACAAATGTGGTAAATAAAATTTTATGTAATCAGCTAGTGCTACCCAAACTTCTTGGCAGTTTTATTCAACTCTTCTAAGTTAATTAAAAATTTATTGCTGATTTATTTATAAATTAAAACTAAATAAAGCTATCCAATAATTCTTCAGTATTTGATTAATTAAGTCAGTTCTTACTCTTACATTTTATTTACCTGCATGATTTTCCGCCTTGAAGACTGTACAGCATTCGTAATAAGGTAATTTGTACCCTTGATTTTGTATTGGATTTTTCCAAGATTTCTGCAAATTTAGTTATACTATATTTATCTCGTTGTCGTTTTATTTCATATTACTTCTTTGGAAGAATACGTTCAAATTGGGAATAACGAGTTGCAGCAGATGCCATCAATAAATTTTAAAATTTTCATTTGTTTGCAGATTCAATAAAAGATATCCATTCCCACATTTGAGATCTGAGTTGGAAATCCATAAATCAAAATGACTTTTACATACTGGGCTGGGGCCTTGATTTTGATGTTTACATCCATATTTGTCAATGCTCAAATTACTGGTAAGTTTTTTCAAATCTAATTTAAATTTAAAACAATAATATTGAACTAAGATAATTAAGCTATCGTGAATTTGATAGATCCTTGTCCGGCCAAAACTAATGATTGCAAATCATGCATTGCCACAACCTTTAATACGAATAATGAGACGTGCGTATTCTACCTGAAAAGAACTTTTGTCCCCTCAAAGAATTCAAGTAGCAGAGGGGGGTTTACGATCGAAGTCGACCCAGAGTGTTCCCAAGCAATCAATAGTTCCGATGATGTTTCCGATATTTCGCATAGTGCTGCAGAATGTAAGGACGTTACTGGTCTAGAATTGCATTTATAAGTCCATCATATGTATTAACATTCAATGCTCTATTTACAACTTTAAAGGTGCTCTGATACCACCAGCACCAACATCGCCCTCAACATCTACAACTACAACAATTCCGACTACCTCAACGTCAACTGCAGTGCCCACAACCGTTTCAACAACGACCACGGCAGCCCCCTTGACAACTCCGACAACTCCTAGTCCACAGCCAACCCCTTCGCCCAGCAACGGATCGACAACCGTTTTTCCCGAACCTCTGCCTACTGCGACTCCAGTAGCTACTGGGGGTGGATTATCGGTCGAAGCTTTCATTGGTATGTGGCAGGCTTTACGGTTTATTAATTATGAATAAAAAAAGGTAACAGGGGTTAGAATTGACGTTTGATGTGGTTTCAGGAATGGTGGTCTTGATTGCGGGTTTGAGCTCGATTGGATATCTAGGCTGGCGTTTCTACAAAATCCGAACGGATCGAAACTATATGAGTATTTAGGTTGATGAAATAATCTCAATGTCAATCTTAACGTACATGTTGCAATGCTAATGGGTATTCAACTTTTAAGCTGAAGAGTTTCTACAAAATGTTTTAAAAATTTTGTCAACCAGTCTGCCATTTTTTTAAACCTCTTATTATACAGGGTTTAACGTGTTTTTAATTAAAGTAATAGATAAAAATAAGCTTAATATTCGCCATTAATAGTAATAAGATTGTCTGTAAGTACTACTGGATTCCACTCAGGTTGAGGTTAATTATCTTATGCATATAGTTTTTAGGTTTAAAATTTATTCGAATCTGGTAAGAGCTTAAACGTTAGATATTTTTACTTGTTGGTTTTAAATGTCATTCGATGAACTCACCTCAAGTGTACGGAATTTCGGATTCTGCTTCACTAAAATGCAACGATGGTTTCAAACCTTTGGAAAAACTTTTTTAATTTCAATTTAACTGTTAGGTTTCCCCTCGAATCTGCACTCTGCAGCAGATGAAAATACAGGGTTCACTTTTACGAATCTCAAATATGATTTGGTATTAACATTGACGAGACCCGTATACTTTATTATTTTGTAAGGAAATATTTTCAAATTATCAGTTTGTAATAAAATGTCAATTAAATTATAATCAAAATGACTAAATGTTAACACTAAAACTAATCCATAAACTAACCATTATTGGTCGAGTATCAAAAAAACAAAGATCATCTTCGCAGCTTCTTGAAAATCCTAGTAGCCACGACATCTCCAGCAAAAAATTTTGTGATCATTTCACTCCCATTGAATTCACGAGTAATTACCGACTCGGTAGTTCCGACCATTTGCTTGTGAGTTAGCGTATCCCCGTCCAAAGTTACTATTGACTGTTTCCACAAATACATTATAATGATTTTTATTTTTATTCCCAATTTCTTCTACATCTAGCAAGCTTACCTTTGATTTCCGACCGTCAGGAAGTACTTCATCGAACTCTTCTCCAAGGACAAAAGAGATTTCAAAACTTTTGAAATTCGTTTTGGTCTTCTGTACCCATTTTCCATCTTGTTCCAACCATTCCATCGTAGGAAGAGCCTTGTTAGCTATTCCACGCTGAATCATTCCAATCCCTGCATACAAAGATTAAAATGAGCAAGCTATTGCCAAACCAAGTATACAAAACTATTAAACTCAAACTTACCAACAGCTTTAAGGTATTCATCGTATTTGTCACTAGCTACTAGTTCGTATCGCCCAGTAATACCCATAATTTACCTTTTTTTAAATAATTATTTAGTTAATTGTTTAATCTATTTGTGTAAATTAATTTTCAACCTTGACAAACTCGCATGGCCTGTGTCAGTGAAATGGTGGCATGCAACTGGTTGCTATTTATAAGTGGAAGATGTACTTCAATTTCTGATCAAGTAGATAACATACTAAATGGAAATAGATTATCGACGGCAAAATGTTATAATACGCCTGCAAATATTTTAATCGACTAGTATTAGGTAATTGAATTTCGAGATCTACACATACTTGCAATGTACGTCACAATCCGAAATCTGTGATTCCCAGTCAAAACTGTCAAAGTTGATGACAAATTTGTTGTATTCTGTCAATAGCCTGTCAATCGGATGACAGAGTACGTAAACCGAACGCCTCTTTTTGCACAGAATGAATGCAAAACTTTGATATGAATTTTTTTTAAATTTGTCATGGGTGTGTACATGCCAAGCCCCAATAATTAATCAGTGTATTTATATAATACAAGTTTAATTACTGGCCAAATTGCTTCCATTCAAAGTTTTGATTCGTTGAAATCTAAAAGTTATTAAAATTCTGTCGATATTCTTGTAATCTTTGAGATAACAGGTTGGAAAACTTGAAGGGTCTGTACGGAGAAATTCAAAAAGCTTTGAGTAGCTCATGACATTGTAATTAATGAATGAGTCATATCCTCCATGACGATGTTCTTCCAGCTTTTAACTCCCCATGAGACGCACATTAGCTCTACCATATTCTAATACAAGAAAAGTAGATTAAAATCGGATTACACCCATCAGTTTTCAATGTCAAGGCATCAACTAAAAATGCCACAATGAGAATAAGAAACGACTTAGAGAACCACACGACGTGACAATCTCAATCTCGCATGCACTTTCATCTCCAAATCTCGACTTCCTAACCATTAAACATCATGGTAAATGGAGATAATGGATTTTCTCATGCTAATTCAGAGTCATTGTTGATTTGAATCACTTGCTCATTGTCACCACCAAATCTTGGCTGCCCGTATAGGAGTTATAAATTAATACATATCCATATGCCATATGCCCCTGTTGGACAGCAGCATTTTAAATACAAAGAAAAAAAACGTCTTCATCTCCGCAGCTAGTTTAAAACAAGGTTGGGTTGCTATTCTTAATCGCTTTCGCTTTATTAATAACTTTGAATCTCTCGCCTCTCAAATTACAGTGTCCACTTCCTTGTTCCTAGTACATCAATAATATAAGCTACATGAAGTTCTAAATACACTCTCGAGACATACCAGTTTTAATCCAATTATATTTGTTTACTTGTGCTCGAGTGTTATTAGAATTTTTTCCCTCTGTTAACCGCGAAATCCACCCACATAAAATGGTGATAATTTATTTTTGCAAGTATTGGGTTTCCTACAGTCATTTCCATAACTTGCTTGCGAGTCTGTTCATGTGCTCTTAATTTGGTGGAGCTTGCCTTGAGATGACAAATATTATTTACCTCCCTTCTCTACTGTGGGAACAGCAAATGGTTTCGACAAAACATGCAAATTAGATACTGTAACCCAATAGCTTCTTGACATTAGACGTTTTATTGACACTTGCCTATTTTATATCATTCCTTTACCATTCTCATCTTATCTTAATGAGTTTTATAAAGGAAAAAATATCTCATCTCCCCTTCCTGCCTGGTGGATTCATTACTGGCATCTGCGGTCAATTAATTAATTACTTTGATTTAGACCCCACCTGCTCTTAATTAAATTTAGATTCAGGCGTTGCTCCCTTGGAAATTATGCAATCTTGATGCAGTTAAGTAATTAAGTGTGTTTTGCATACGAGTTAATAGGGCTTTGCTAAGCCAATATGTAAACCCACGTCTTGGCGAGGTGTTCCTTTGTTAATAATGAATCCATCTGAAGTCATATCTCTCCCTTTTTGATTAGTAAGAACAAAAGGCAAAACAAAAAGTAAACAAACAAAAAATCCAGCTGTTTTAATGATCGCATAAGAAACTCCTATTGCAGTTTGATGTATGTGAGTGAGTAGTATGAGGTGATAAGTGAATTCAAAAGAATTCTACCGAAAGAAAGACGCAGACAATTAAGACAGGAGAACAATAAGGCATTGAAATATCAATTTAAAAAACATTTTGTTATTATTCAGTCCATCTGAGCTAGCCTGGGCCAATCTATGTCGCACTTGAATAGAGAGGATGTGATTGGGCTTTTGATTGGATTTACTATTGGGCTGATGGATATTTTAAAGTCTTTGTTTTCGCTTTGAATGTGTCGCATTTTAGGAGGTGAGAAATGATTTTTTTTTGTCCCTTGCGTCGTAGCCGTACGATTCTAAATGAGCAAACATGTTGGGTTGAAACCCGTAAACTTCAAACCAATTAATTACACGAAATAAATTAACTCGGCATTCCTCGACGATTGTGTTATTGTTAATTCTTGACTGTAGAGTAGAAATTAGTAAAAAAGGGTCGTGAAAGGCAAAACCTTTATTCTCATAATGTAAAATCCTCAAGCTTTGCTGTTCAAGAGTTTAACAGTTGATTTATCTGTTTCCTTGTAACTTAGTTCATCACACAAAATGTTAAAAATAATTAAGGCTTAAAAAACATACCATGAATATAAATTACCTCTGAGCTAATTCATAACCTGAACAAAATGGGGGAAAAAAATCCCAATCTGTCAGCCAAACTTTTCTGATGTACAAGGAATAAATGTAATACAAGTTGGGGAAACATTGAAATAGTTTTTTAATCAAGGTGGAAATCTTATCAAATGTGATGGACTCATGCAAAAGAGGATAGAACTTAAATACTTTAAGAAAATGATGGACGGATCACCTCGTAATAAATGACAAAGCTATGCGGATCTAGTCATAAATCCATTATAAGCATGTAGAGATGATCACGAATTTCATCCTCAACCACATATCATCAGATCATCCCCATCACTAATAATTACTTGGAATAATCTAAGCATCTCCGACTATTTAATAGTCTACACTCTGACCTCTCCACACGGAAAAAGGTAATCAGTGCCTTATGAACTTGAGCTTGAACGGAGCAAGTAAACAAGACTCTTATCATCCCATAGATCCGTACTAAAACATTTAGTAAACCTCATCTGAATTTTCTACTAAGTTCCTCCATACCATCCGAAGGTGCATAAACCCTCAGCCCTTCTACACTCGACATGTTTGGCAACTATAAATTATAATCCAAGTGTGTGCGAGTAAATAAAAATTGTACAAAAGCCAAGGAACTCTAAAACCCTATCTGCACACCGACACCCCCAACTCTTGTAGCTTAATCTCGATTCATCCATTCCTAAACAATCCACGACCACCACTCACCCCCGACTCTCATCCAAAACCTGTGGTAATGAAAGTGGAAAAGCTCGTACTTGTAAGTAAAAGGGTTCTGGATATTAAAATAATATCCTTGCATAAATATTAACAAAGTGCAAAATGCAGTTCAAGTGATGCAAGTCAACCTGAGTATCTGTATTGTAGTACAGAACAACGATCTTCACTTGTTGATCATGGGGTTCATCTCCCTCTTCTTGCTATCAAATCTTGAGTCCGTATCATCGGGTGTTCCAAAGATTCTTTTAAAACCTTTCTACCCCAGTACCAATTGAATGTTATTAAAAAATATTAAATCCTCACCATCTACCTTATGCTTCGTGATAATGATAGCAGAAAGGAACTACCCCAGCGAACCCAGAAACACCTGACGCACTCTCATCTCCTAAACTGGACACAGGGTTGAGTCTCAAATCTTGAATCTTCTAGGAAGATGAGATGGGATTGAAACTGCTAGTGTTGCTACCCTCATGTCCCAACCTTCTTACAGACTTTCAGCATAGAGATCAACTTTTTACACCTTATAGTGGGGACAAGATTCAGCATCACATACTATGTATACTATACCCTTTATATGATTATAATATTAAGGGTTGCCGCACCCTGAGGGATAACCCCATACTCGTTTTCATTTACTCTTGCTGTATACACGGCGGACAGTGTCCTTCAAAGTAATCAAAAAGTTTAGAGCTTTTTGAATGCTAAGGCTTACCAACGTGGATATTGGTTGCTGTTTTTGATATGCATTAAGAAATTAGATTGTAGAGGTTAAAAAAATTAACTAAATGTACTAAATACGATCTATAATTCCTGAGCATAATCTACTGCTCCTGCTATTCCTCTCCCGTGGCTTGGCTTTGTACACAGAATCTCATGTTGTAGTCAGAATACCTACGGTTTCATTTGGGCATTTCATGTTCTTTTTAGTTTCAACTTCCACTCATGTTGGACATGGTAAGTTGGTAGGGCTGGCTATGATTTGGTATATTGGTTTGGTTAGTTTCATCGTTTTGTTATGGTCGATCGCTATATTCTCAATGCATAGCTCATATACCTGTGTGCAATAATCAAAGCTAACAAATAGCATCCCATCACCACCGTCCGTCCATCCAGAATTTCGATGGGTTGTAAGGTACTGGGGTTGCCCTACCTGTACTTCCATCCCATTATTATCATCCAATCTGCCGAGAAGTCAAGACGTACTTACGGATTCCCCGAAGCCTAAGGCTTCCGTGGGTAGCTTAAGAGTAGAAATACAAAGCTCAAAACATTCCAAGGGTTTCGAAAATAATTCCTTTAGTATCTACGATTTCCCCTGCTTTTCTCAATCGATAGGAATTGTCATTAGTCACCAGAAAGGGATTGGGATTGTTGAAGACAAAGTAAATTGGGCTTGACATTGTGTGAGTCATTTTTTTCCTGGAGGATTGATCTACTTGATATTAGAGTGTGAAATGTTCATATACCGATACGACTGTTGTGCGTCCCACTACTCCTACTAATTGTACTACTGACAATCCAAGTTACTATAGTATAATGTATTCACATTGAGCATTTAAAAGGCTGCATAATGCCGAGTGCACATTTTCTTAATGGATTTACAAGGAGATTTACATTATTATCTGATCAACGGAATCCTGAGCAAGTTCTCGAGTGGTGTATGTCAACAGTAGAGGAGAACTGATATCTTCTAGGAGGTCTCTTAATTTGGCTAGGTTTGAAATTTTTGTCAAAGTGCTGTCAGTTCAGTAGGGAAGATACGAAGTGGGAAAATAGTCTGTTGTTATCTATTGTTAGAATTAAGTAGGTATTTTGGACATTGGCATGTCTTCGTCTTAGTCGGCAAGATTGGACTTGGGTTTGTTATTAAAGAAGGAAAATGCAAGGAGGATCACATTCTTTGAGGTGAGTAAGAATCACTTTTTGTCAATATTGTTCAATTGGTATGTTTACACTTTTTTGTAATCACAAAATATTCTCAATGAATGTACTCAATAGCCGAGTTGGATGATTGGGTTTGCGTGAGTTTAGAGTATTAATTTAATGGTGGAGTTGTATTTGGCCATCCTTTCTCTGATGTGACCCTACATGGAGATTTTCATGAGCTAATTTACCCAATTCTTTTCACACTGTCTCCGTAGACTGCGTAAATACTTTGCTGTTTTATATTTGCAGTTAATGAGAGAAGGAGAGAGAGAGAGAAATTTAATTTGGGTGATTTCTTATGTTTACAAGTGCAGACTTTAGCTACGAGAATTGGATCTGTGTGTGGAGATCGGCATTTTTCAGAAATTTAGCAAAGAGTTTTTGAGTGATTTCTACCCAATTATTCAACGTTAATCCTGTTCCAAATATAATCTTTAAATATATTTATAAAAACTTAATTGGTGGATAATATGAACATAAAAGTAGGGACAAATATAAATTGTAAACTTATAAAATACTTGCATAAATTCTGAAGCCCAAAATAAGCTCCCTATTTAATCAAGAAAATAAAACCCTTGTATTTGATTATTTTAAATGTACGTTAACACAAAGATATTCGCAGTTTCGCAATTCTCAATATCAATGCAGTCATCCTCCTGTCATCTACTTCCTTAAGGAGACGATTATTGAGCAATGATCTTCGATAATGGGATGTTAACTACCTTAAGTCTTCATTTCAATACTTTATCACTACCATCTCCAAGCTGGGTTAGAGGAATCATGATAATCCACACAAGGTTTATCAATGAAAGAACAGAAACTAATACCTTTAGCCTCTTCTTTCCCATTTTAAAATGGGCTTTTAAGGATTAGCATAAAAGCTAGAGATTTTCAAGACTGAGAATCCCAGACCCCAGCTTATGAATTACAACTGTTAAGCAAGGCCAATAGAATCCTTCCCAATCTAATAGCAATTTAATACTCACCATAAAAAGGTCCAAACGTATGCCCAGCCTTTCCGAGAATGCTGATGACTAATTACCGTCTTTTGAATTGCTAGCATGTGACATCCCTTTAAAAAAAGCTAGGGCAGACTATGTGGTATAAAAAAATTGATATGATGAATAGTGTAGAGAAGAGCTTTTTAATTTATATTGGGATGGGCTTTGGCTTTGGATTGTACACAGTCGAAGGAAGTTACTACTGCTGTCTAACAACGATCTCGTATTGTGTGTACTGTCAAGGGATGACACAGTTAAAATTAAGTGTCCCTGTCGTGATGTCTTTTACCATACATGCTTTTAGTCATAGAACCACACAGATTGAAAAGCTATTCCTCCATAGATTTAAAAAAAAACACAAGCTTCTCTCTAAAACTACAAGACTCCAACTTGGGATGAGTTATAACAAGCGACACAAACGAGAATTAACTATTAACCCTAATTTCCAAATTGGCTTGGTTCTTCAGTCTGGCTATGAATGGGGAGATTCATACAAGCGTAGTTGGCTTTTAGGCTTTAAGAATAATGTTATTCATTGATATAGGAGAGGGTGCTCTATCATCGTGATTTCATGGGATGCGAGGGATTAAAAAAAATTAATAAGTCATCTCTAGTCACAATGAATTCCATATTGTGATTCTAGTACAATGAACCAATATGCACGAGGAATAAAAACAAAATCCATGCGGTTCCTTTCACTGTTAACGCCTGTGTGTGGGATGCCTATTACTTATGCTACAATTAACTACAACTAACTTAAGGACTCTTTTCATGGGTCTCCATTAGCTAGGACATATGGGTTTCAGTCGTCCATGTCGAATGTCGACCGAGGTCATTTAGATTCTTAGGCTCAGTTTTTAGCTGGCTGAGTAGCTGTTTCTTGGTGAGGACAGGAGTGTGTCTAAAGACGAGGAGAGGTCAACTGTGATTAGCAAAAAACTGTTATTAGATTTTCAAGGAATTTTTTTAATTAACAAGCTCATTTGTGGCATTGGTAGTACATCTAATAGTTTGTGTGAAGAAAACTCAACGTTTAAAAATGCTTAGTTTAGTTCAATTCTGCCATAAAGTCGGGATCAAAGTGAAGAGGTATTTTTGGAGTTGGATATTGACTTGAAAATGAGTAGACACAGCTCATCTTAAAAGTTGACAATGTCATTTACAAAGTTCTTGTCAAACATTCGGCCATCGCATGCTGTCAACTGTGCCGTTTTACTACTGATTGTGTCCTTTATTATTATTTGTGCATGCTATTTAATGCTTGAAGAGTCCATGCTGGCTGTGTACCTGGTGGCATTGCCTTTGGAAATGAACATCATGTCTTTAGATTTCCACGTGGAATGTTGCCTTCACGGTTGAACAATTGTGTATTTATTGCCAGGGAATATCATGTCCAAGCTTGTTCAAAAGTTCATTTGAAAACTTTAATATTCAACGAACAAGGGCTTTTTGTTTGCAATTTCTCACGAGAAAGTGTTTTGTGAGTTTCCTTGTTTGTCTTGCTCTGGGATTGTCGAATAATTAAGGCGAGCCACAGGGTTAGCAATAAGTAAGCATGATGGTCCGGCGGATGTTCTACAGTTATGAAAATTGCTCTATATGCAGGTTTGGGGATTTTTTATGTGATTTTCGTACGTTTTCTTTAATGATGTTATTTAATTCCCTTGGACTCCGTGAGAAATTTTTTGCAGAATTCAAAATAAAAACATAATGGCGGAGATTTGCGGATTGTATAAAGAAAATAAAATAAAATAAAACGTAAGGTTAAGTTTTTAAGCAAAATGTTAGCTGGAGGTTGCTACATAACTACACAAGTGTTTCTTTTTATTTGATGCGGTAGAATTTTACGTTGGAAAGGTTGAATATGTAATTTCTCGGTTTTGAATGCTAAATTGGCCATGAGCCGTATTTCTTGACAGCTCCAATTAAATTCTGTCAACCGAAGATAATTAATGTTGGTAGTAAATCGTGATTATATTAACTAATAACATGAAAGGGTTTCGAAATAAATTGCAAATCTTAGAATTATTGACAAAGTAGTAGCATTTAATATATTTATGCCTTTTAGCTAAATACTACAGCCCCTTGCAATTAAGAAGAGTCGAGCAAACCTAAATTTAAAAAAAAAACTTCCTACTTTCATTGATAAAAAAATGATTGGTAAATAATTGTCCTCGATTGATCCTTTGTTTCCAATGTATTTTCTGCCAGATGAATCCGTTTCTTGTTCTTATTCCTAGTTATAATAGCCAGAGTCATAAAATCTTTCTGTGATCGGTCTACAATAAGGCTATCACATACCAATCTCCTCACTCTAACTGCACGAATGACTCGGGCTGAATAAAAGGTCTTATTGTTGCGAATTCCCTTTGGATATCCATAATTCACAAAGTTGATTGACCAATTTCGACACGAGCTTATTGTCTGTCAGTACCAGTACAGATGCCTACAGTGTATTAAACCCTTTGATCAATTCTATTCTGACAGTTGACTTTCTCATAAGGAAAGGAAGAAACAAAATACTGGTTTTAGATTGGCAGACTCTTCCTTCAGCCGGTTTCACCTTTTAATAGTAGATTTTTAAAGACTACCAATAAGTCTCTGGGTACAATGTAGAGATTCATTTCGATTACGGTAATATATACAGGATTGGACATCTGAGATCAGACCATGTCTTTCCTCTGAATCCAGCTCTTGGAATTTTTCATATTAAATATCAGTAAATCATGCAAAAACATTTTACGCTTTCAATCTATTTAGCATTTTAAGCTTTTTTTTCAAAAGTTAACTTGCTGGGGTAGTTGCATACATTATTTTCGGGTTTGATTGATGTGATGATTATTTTTCACGAGTGTCGACACTCGACAGAACTAAATGTAACCAATCATTAGATGCTATATTATTATATTGAAAATTATTATTAGTATTAAATACTAAGTGTGATGTGTGTAACATAAAAAAAAGTTGATGAAAGGCTGATATCATGTTTTCTTTTCTTTAGGAAACTAAGACGAGATTGGTGGAAGACGAGGTTATGCACTTCGTGTGTCTCCCCCCTTGGTCGAATACTTTCCCGTGGAGGGATCTGTCCCCAGTGTGGCCTGCGGGTTTGCAAAGACTGTCGAAGTGAATTACAAGCAGGGACTGGGGCTTGGGTTTGTGTACTATGCAGCAGCGGTGGAATGTAAGCCAAGCACTTAATCGTTTTCTAAACATTCGTTAAGTGATGCTAATTGTTTTGCTGAACAATTTTTACTTGCCGCACCAGGAATGCTTACGGTGAACGGTCATACACGCTTCTCTTACAATTTACCCTAGTACCTTAAGCACAGTCAAGTAGGAAAGGATTTAAAGTTAAATGCACTTGAGATTGGGCTAGGGTTGAGCTCGTAGATTGAGTTTAAGCTCAATGAGCTTCTTCACAATGACAACAGAAAGGATGGGAGTGATTGTGAATTGTCATAGATGCTACCGTTTTATTATTCATAGGTAAAATATGGATGTGTCCTCATAAATTTTGTCCTAACAGGACTGAGAAAGGAGTGTTTTCAAGTAAATAAATCATGGCTTAAGCATTAAAGAGATGAGAATAATAGTTTTACTGTTTTTGAAAAACCATGTTGAACAATTAAAAGATAGCATGGGCCTATTTTATAAACCAAGCCTAATGCCTATTTTCTAAAAATCTTCTTTACTAATATATACAACTTAACTTTTAAAATATTTTATATCTTTGAAATCCGTCAAGTTAGAATTCAAAGTTAAATGCATCGATTTCTTAGAATGCCAATGGATAATAGAAATGATTTTTTCAATGACACTGCACTATCAACTAATTACAAAAAATTGTACTCTAAACTACCTATAATTAAAAAGTCTTTATATTTATGGGCTTGAAATAATCTTGAATCTGTAAATCTGTGTACAGGACTTCAGACAATTTGGAAAAAGGAACTAAAAGTCTTGGAAGAGATTCACGCTCAATAAGGAGATCGTGGACGATATCAAGTACGTAATGAATGCTAATAATTAAAATAAATAAATAAATTATGACCCTCTTCGCCAACTGAATCGTTCACAAAAAATCCAACACATTCCATCCCATAATTTCAGATCCACAGCGAGCCCAAACGAACTCGCCGATTTTGAAATCCTACACAGTATTACAGCCCGAGGAGTCTGGGAACTCCTTAAATTCTCCAGGTAGTCCCACGAAGAGCATCTCGTCTGGTGAAGCTCCAGCAACTCATCATCGTCAGTTTCACTCCCTGCCCAGAATGAGCTCTGAGTCTGACCGGAGCAAAAAAGTCAAGAGAAGCTTCAACTCAGAGTTCGAGAAGGAAAGTAAGTTGACTTAACTCCAAGAAATGATAAATTATAATCGTAATAATTGGAATACATTATTACAAGCTGAGACCTAGGGATGAGTACATCGTCCCTAGCCAAATCCATTCTACATCTTCATACGTGTACCCTGTGGCCTTCCTATGTAGTCTAGCAACTTGTACGTGCAGCATCTTGAACAATGAACCAAAGTAATAATGCATAACATAATTCAACAATGAGTCCTCCCATGTGAGATGATTGCGTATTGTGCAATGCAACAATACATTATGCATGGAGATCGCCTACCATGTAATTACATCGTCTCATCCTCGATCCTCATCTACAAATCTCATTGAATGGCTTTCCTTAACGTCCGTGCACAATAGGAGTTTTCGGGAGTTTGCATAGTTCGTTCATAGTTATTTTTTAAATGGCCATCCCCCTTCGTCTGCTCTTGATCTCGACTTGGAAGGAGCGAAGTTACTACCTGTAAGCTGATTGAAATTTTTAAATGTCCAATCGCCCATGGGCAGTTCCATTGGTAGGGCTAGAACATCTGTTTAGTTTGGTACATTGTAGATTGTAGAGTGTTGGGTTTGACCGTCATTGCTAGTCTTGGTAATTGCAAATTGTGAGTTGAGCTTAATTGAACTAAATTGTGAGTTTTATGGCCAAGTGTTGTTGTAGGCGTATAGGGATTGAGGAAGAGGACAGATGATGCTATTAGCAGTTGCCTTATATGACAGTTTCTTTATTTGTTGTAATGATTTCTAGTGTCGGCTTTAACTGTTATGTATTATTTGCTCATTGACTATTGCATAATTATAGTTACAATACTCTTGTGCAGGATCACTGAAGGATTAGTCAGGTGAGAGAAGATGATTTGGAATTTAAAAGGGTAAAATTAAGGCTTGTACTGTTTACATTTGCAATTAGATTGTGTTATTCTTTTGCAGAGGTAAATAGTGTGGTCAAAAGCCCCCTTTGCCAACGACTCTATTGCATTGCGTCACAAAGTTAAACTCGAACAATCAAAGAATGTAAAGATTGATTACTATTGCTGAGTTGTGCATTAAACTAGAGTAGACAGCCCAGTTAAGATTGGAATTAAGATTTTAAAAGATGATAATCTTTGTAATGGATTTGACCGAGTATTGGATACAGTAGGGATTAAGAGGAGATTCTGAGGAGGGCAATGGCCGTGTAAGCAGTCAGGAGCTTGTAGCTGAACATGTAAATTAATTTTTAATAGATTTATAGTGGGCAGTAGTTTTGGGTGATTTCAATCAAACTCTCGATCAATGCAATTTTGAATTCCAAAAAGTAACCCAGCCTTTAGGGATAGTCTGTCGTGATTTCTGATAAAGGAGTTGATAGCTTTTCTACTTTGATAGAATACTAATCATATACTATTGGATTTGGATCTTGTTAGTCGATTTTAGAACTTGCCCAATCTATCGAAAGTATTTTAGGTTGTGATTTGTTTATCATGGAGAGTCGAATGTAATTGGTCCATAGTCTACAGACTTGTAGAGAAGTATTAGAAATTTTCATACTTTAATTTGGTAGCAAATAATGAAAGTGTGGAATTAAAAAAAGTTTTTGGTTTGATATCATAAATTACAACACAAGCCAATGCTTAGTGTACACGATTGTTTAAAAAAAACACCTTGACTTCCTTGTGGTCACCGTGACATGAGAAAACGAGGGATGTTAAATTGGAAACTACCCTCAAACCTTGAGATCGTATAAAGAAGTCTTTTGGCAATGGCTCTAGACACAAAACATAAATACAGATTCCGTACATCCATCATCTATCATCCATCCTCAAGTTCGCAGTAGTTCTTTTTCTCCACAGTTTGTTAGTGTTGAGAAGAGCAATCAACTTCATTGTATATGGGCTATGGGCGTGATACAACTGGACGCCCACAAATCCGCCTTCTGAATGATGCGGAATGGAGATTTAAAAACTACTTCGTTTAAAAAGGGTTAAATGAGCTTGAAAATTTAATGCCAATTCTACATATTTACAAAACATCTCACCGTGTAATCCCTCCATCCTTAATTGTTCCTACCAACCTGCCAACCTGGTTAGTACACTTTTAGCTCCACTTGGAAGTGCCTTGGTGGGTGTGTCTTACGAATTACGACGGGTGACCATGATTCTGAACTCTTTTTCAGAGATTTCGTACATATTTGGTCCCAGGACTTGAAGCACCGTCTCAAAATGGCTTATCGGGACGTAAAATCTTGCAAAGTCTCTGTTAATCTCTCCTCTATTGTCCATGATTTTGGAGCATGACATTGTGGGATTAGGGAAGCGTAGAAACTTAAAATTTATTACCACGTGTCTTGTTGGTCAATATGAACATTGGAAAATCAAGTGCAGGACATGGATTGAAGGGATCGTGGATGCTTTCCTCCTACTCTATTGACTGTACTGGTATCGAATTGCTTAGGAAGGATTGTCGTTTTTGTGATAGGATTGCTTAGACTCAAATTGTGCAACCTGATCATGATCATGTCCTACTGTGTGCTCCTGTCTCTCGTTTCATTTGGCAGGAGCTTGTGTGGACGAGATTGAAGCTATCAAATTTCATTAAGTCTGTCGTCTTGAATCGATTATGAATTTGATGATCAATTTGGAGATGTGTTGAATTGTTGAAGGTTCAGGTAAACTGAAATCATTGGGTGTCCCTTCATAACCTGTCAGGAGGTGATTGATGCTTTCGTTGCGATAGTTGCAAATGTATTACATTGGGTTTTGTGTGTTGGATCATTGTGGTCTATAGGGCCTCATTGATATTCGGAGAAGGCTTTGACATTTTTAGGCTAATCTAGAATATGCAGCTCCTCAGTCCTTGGGCTATTTAGTATATTTGGGCATTACAAGCATATACATTCCACATTGCCAAAGTTGAGTATTTTTAGTTTGATGGAAATAGAATCACCAAGGGTCTAGTCAAGGTGTATTAAATTTTATTTGTCTGCTTTGGTCTGTGATTGCTTTTAAGTAGTTTAGTTATTAGTTTGTAGGTATGCAATTAAGTTGTTTTATTGTGAAAAGGGAGTAATATAAAACTACTGGATTTTTTATATTTTAAACTGCTAGTTTTTTAACAGACCGCTGCTGGTGTTTTCAATTTAAACTTTTCGTTGTAAAAAAAGCAATTTTTATTCTTGTGTTGGAGCATTAAAGTCATTAAGTCATCATTCTAAGAAGGGGAACTTTTTAGAAGTTGTTATTATATTTATAACGCACAGTGAATTAATAAGTGATTAATATTAGATTGGGAAATAAATCGAAAGTATTCAACGAAATTGTAAATAAGTTTTTGAAGATTTATCGACGGGACTGATCACCAGGTAATGGGTTACAGAATGTAAACACTGCTTTAAATAGTTTTATTTATAAACCTCGGAGATCTTTGCTAGGATTGCAGTGGGTTTCCTTGCCATATTTATGCAGATTTACTAAGAAAGAAAGTATTAATGCGTATGAAAATATGGTAACTTAAACCTATTCTGAATTATACTAACTAGAATTGCCAATTATTACGCCAACCTGAAATAGAAATTCAAGTTCCATGTTTCTTAAAATAAAACTTGAATTTGACCTTGCAATTACAATATTTGTTCATCTTGTAAAGATTAGTTTGTTTACACCGGATAATAAAAATTAGTCAGATTACAAAGTGCTGTAAAGAAGTTATGGTTTTACCTTTTCTGTGTACTCTTACGCAACAATACCTCAACCCAAGCGGTAATACGTCGAAAAGGCAGTTGTCAAAAAATTAACACTATTTAATAAGTGGGAGGATTTTCCACTCCTACATTTATGTCTTTTTGACGTATGAGCTGATTAAATGTTTAAAAAAAACAGTATAACGAATGTCAATGTAAAATTCATAACTACGTCGCTCATTATAAGGTTTAGCGTTGACTGGTTCAGATCTCCACGTCAAACTTTTTATACAAATCAATAAGTTGAACAGTTAAAAATCTAATAAGGAATGAGAGACCATTCTTTAGAATTTGTCCTTAGGAGCTACTAACTTGCGAATTTCTTAGACTGGAGTATTCTAAGTTTTGATAAACTCATTCAATGGTTCGATTTCAAAGAGTTACTTATGGCTTGGGTAAGTAGAATTCTAAATCCCATATAAGTGCCTTTCAGGGTATTAAATCATATACTATAATCAAACGTTATAAACTTTTAATCATAGATTTGAAACATATTAAATCCCAGAAACTCATTCTAGACATAGGTTTAAGGATTCACAAAATCCGATTATTAGCTGATTATGGCAATGGGCTTGGCAGAAAGTGCACTAGAGTGAAGGCAAGCACAGGCTCAGGGATTTAAAACTCGTAATAAGCTATATATGTAAATTTTAAGAAGGCGTTTTTCAGTTTGGGTTTTAAATAAAGCTTTTAACACACATCAGTCTTCAACCAACAGAGCAGAGCAAAACTGCTCAAACACCAGGGGGTTATCATTATTATATTTCTACTTTTAACAATCCTCAAAGGACAATAAGATTTATTTATTTATTTGTCTACCTTCGTGCTAATCCTATTTCTTTACATGTATTTACAGACATCAAGCGACACCGGTCCTTCCAAACAACACTACACCCATATCAAGCCGGCAACCCACCCTCACCTTCAGCATCAATCAACTTCATCGAAGACCCCTTCTGGGACTACTACGACTACGAAATAGACAGTCCATCCGGGTCTCCAAGAGCTGGGAGGATTCAACGCCTCTCCTCCGCAAGATCCGTAGGTGTCATCATGTCGCGGAGGAACTCTTCAATGCGAAGACGGGAAGTTGAGATGGAAAAGCTGCTAAACATCAGAACTAATTCAAATCGTTCAAGTTGCGAACGAAGTCTGGGCGAATCTGTGGACTATGACTTCTCTTTGAAAGCAATGAACAATTTTAATTCCCTATCGGATACAGAACTAAATGAAACGGCCAAGTATGAGAATCCAACTCAGGAGCAAATGTCCCCACGGAGATTCAGTACAGAAAGCAGTAGCAACTTCTACCGTTTCGCAACAATCACTCCGATAAACATGAGCCCTCTGAATGATAGCCGCCGGGAGACGGTGAACAAGCTCCATACTCAACATATGCAGCATCTCCTCCAAAGATCTCCTGTGAAACCCGAGAGGATGAGAGGGACTAATAGAAACAAGAGATCAATGAGTCTAAATTCCTACGACGGGAAAAAATTATTCTCTCCGTTACGAACTTATTGTGTTCTCATGAAGGAGAATGTCGTGCCTAAAACCAATAACATTAGCAATGCTGCTCCTGATCCCACTATGGAGAGTAGTAGTAGCACCACTAGCAACTTAAACACGAATGGAAAAAATACATCCAGTGTGTTTATTAACCCTTCAAGCAGTAACATTCCTTCAGCCGTCCAAGTCAATTCCAATTTAAACGCCACCAGATTCCACAGTCTTCCTCGGGAACGAGTCATTAGAATTGAACGGGAGGATGGGAAATTTTCCAGAGCCGGAGCGAATGGCAATCAAGAGGAGAGATCTGGTAGCAGAAATAATAGAAAGACTTCCATAGTTGAAATATCAAGATCTTCTTCCTCAGCTTCGGCAGTTAGGCCATCGGGTGATAAAAACACTACAAGAGTCCCGATCACCATCCCAAGGAATAATGAGAGGATACAGAGGTCACAATCATATCGCGAGATCTCATCTTCAAAACCACAAGAAGTTCCATCAGCAATTAACGTGAGACTTGAGAAGGGCAATAATCCAAATTATTCTGAATCTTCTGGGGGAACGGCGACTTTACCCCTGAGTAGAAGCAGAGAAGCTAGAGAGCCATTTCAAAAGCCCTTTTTCGACTCCATCCTCTACGATAAGAGTAGCCTCTCAGTCATGGAGAACTTTCTACAAAGTCAGAATCCAAAAGTCACATCTCGGGGATATGGATCTGGAAACAATGAAAAGCTATCTCAGAAAGACGAACCGGCTAAAACTGACTATATACAATCACACATGAATGATTTTGAAAACTTCCAGCGTCAACAGATTAAAACTTTTGACAATTATCTGAGGCAGTGCTCCAGTTTGCCACGTGCCTCCGGAACAGGGTTATCCACACAACAGCAACAGCGTCAAAAGCCGGTGGGGACAAGGCCTGGGTCGGAGCCAAAGCATGTTTCTAAAACAACGATTTCCGATGATAACCTGAGGAAATTTGAAGATTTAGATGCATATTTCCAGCCATTAAATAATACTCGGGATCCCAATGACCACAGTGAGAGGATTCTCCCTATCGTAGTGGTCAACGGGGTCGGAACGGGTTCAGCTGGCTGGAGTGCGACATTACCTCACCCCTACATTCGTCGACACAAACAGCAGAAGACATCATTCCTGGAACAAAACGTCCCATCTGTCAATGAGAATGAAAAAGCGGAGTCTCCGACAAGAAAAAGCATTAATGAGATTGAACAGGAGATCGAACGGGATATTTATTTCCAAAAAACCAAAAGTCTTGACCGTCATCGACCTTCTAAGCCAAAGCCTTCAACTTTCGTATCATTTTCACCCGCAGAAGACACACAGTCTAGAAATGAATCTATCCCACCAGTAGCCTCCCCAAGACTTAGGAGGAAGGCCAAACTGGCAAGTAATCCGAATCTGAGTAGTCCAAAAATAAATACGGAACAATCCCACCCGCAAGAGTATGTCAGTGGATTGGGGACAAATTATCAAGTACAATTCTCGTCCATTCCGAACAAAAACATCAGTCGTTTGCCAAATGAACCAGTGCAAACATCAAATCATTTTAAACCGCATCCGATTACACAATCAGCCATTTCACATACTACGACTTCTTTAAGTGGTCCAGAAAATATGCGAGTGCCAATAGTGTCCAACCCAAAGATCGGCTCTTCGTCAAAGATGCATAAGAATTTTGTCCTTGAGCCTCAATCTCAATCTAAGATCCATCCTTCACAACCACCACCACCACTACAACAACAAGTTTTCACTTGTGAAAATAAAATGAAGATTGGTAACGTAATTGCTAATAATAATCATATTAATAATGTAAGCAAGAGTGCAAGTAATTCTGAGTTTACTGGTGCTGAACAGGATAGTAATGGTAACTCAGAAATAAAATTATCTTCTCATTCATCTTCATCAGCACTTTCGCTTAGTCCAAATCAAAATTCTCATCTTCTGTTCGATGAAGCTGAACAAGTATTACAAGCTCAAGACCCACCACCACCAATAGCTACGCCACGGGCTCGCCGTAAAAACAGTAATCACCAGCGCTATTCCTCTGAATCTGAACATTATGATGTTATGCATTATGATGTTGGTAGTCATAATAATAATTTTAATAGCAGCCAAGCCCAATGCCAAACCCAAATTCAAGACACAATAGGTGTTGGACATGGAGACTCGAGCAAATCCCAATCCAATCTGCCAAAAGCCGTTCGATTCGAGCCACATGTTATTGAGATGGAAATGGAAAACGAGCGAAAGCATAATCAGGCCAAAGCTGCCAATACTAATATTAATGTTATGAGGATGAATAATAAGCCCCGACAACACCTCGTCACGTCCCCACTGCCTATTTCCTCATCTCATCATAATCAGAATCAACCTGGTGCTCAAGTCTATTCAAAACATAATGCACGGAACAAGGGAACTGTACATCACTACAGTTCTGGAACTCCGGTCGGTCTGGGGAGTAAAAAAAATCATACTCACCAATTCCATTACCAAGGAGGTGTTAAGAGCTCCAAAGCCTCTGGTACTGATAAGAAACAAAGATCTCAAGCATATGGATTCGTAGCAAGGGCCATAGCCAAAGTTAAAGGGAAGGGCAAAGGGAAATCCATTAGTGGCAAGCCCGGCTTGGCTTCTCCATCTGGAGCTGGTTCTGGTCCAATTACAAATATCATTACCTCGTCGGGAATTCAATCGGTGGAAACGCGAGATTCTATTACTTACATTTCACCACCACCAACTCAACAGCCACTGGGAGAGATAAGCTCAATTCTGCTATCTCCAAGTGGTAATACCAATAACTCTGGTATCGGTATCGCCAGGGCTGAATCATTTAACAAAAGCGTAATAAAACATGAGGCTGAGGACAGAAATAATAAACCTTCGATTATGCAAGACCCTGATATTCATAACCCAAGCCAAGCCCAGCCCAAGACATCCCCAGACTCAGCCACCAAGGCTTCTCAACAACTCGGAAGTGCATCTCATCCTCAAGAGTTGAAAAGTATTCTTAGTTCCCCTACAAAGCCCAAGAGATCTGTAAGGATGGATCCATTGAATAATCAACTAGTCGAAGGAAAGTGGCATAACAGAGACGAAGACGGTAGTAGACGAGGGGGGGATGAGATTCGAAATGATCAATTCCATGGACTAGTTTCAGACGAGCTAACACCCAGCAGTAGTTCTTCCTCTTCCTCGAGTTCCTACCTGTCCAATTTACAAGAGTCGTATGACTTCTTCCGCGAGTCAGAGGAATGCGAAAGTATCCCAGGTGATGAGGCAGATCTCGAGATTGCTCCCTCACAGTTGGACTTGGTTGGAGATGAAAGTGGCGATGATCATGAAGGCGTGTTCAAATCATTCGAGGATGATGAAGATGCTGGGGAAGATTTCATATTTTATTCTAATCAAGCTGAGGAGGATACAGAGGATGAAGAACGAAGAAGAACGAGCCATGCATACAATGGACCTGCCAATTCAAATGCAACTGGTCTTGGGAGTAGTGTTACGAGTAGCAGTGGCAGTAGTAGCACTTGCAAACATTCTGATGCCAAAGGAATCTCTATACCAAGTGCTGCAAGGAATTCAACTCCTTCCCCCATGTATCACCATAATCAACACCCAGAGGATGAGAGTATAAATAATCATAAGAGGTTTGGGGGTGATTACCATATGAAAGGGGAAGACGGGGATAAGATGAAGAAGAAGGAGTTGAGAACTAGTGGAAATAACATGGTGAGCAAAGGGTTGCCTAAAGAACAGGTGGAAAACAATAGACTGGATGGTAAATCTTGTGCCCAAGAGGAAAAGCACCCCCACCACCAACACCTTAAAACATACAGGGTTAGTCAGTCCAACAATTCACTCCAAGCCCTTAAGCATAATTGTAGCAACAATGAACAAGTCCCAATAACAAGTAGGTTGAGTGACCTAAGCCACAAGGCAGGAGTTTCTTACAATGAATCTCTTGGATGTGTTGACGAACATGAGGTTGAGACTTCTCAATATCAACATGTCCAACAACATGGGCCAGCTACTTCGTATTCTCATCAGCCCGTCCTTGTAGTACCAGCACTGCCGCAAGCAAAAAATTTGGCTTACAATAACCAAAAGGATAATAATCGAATCGAGGACCGTGAATGTTTAGAAGGACTACAACAATCAAAGAGATTCCCTACAGCTCAATATGGGACAAACACACTTCCCTCCAAGTCTTCCAAGTCCTTAAGTCTGGGGTCTTCAAGACCGAGGGGGTTAGAGGAAGACGGGATTTTTATTAATCCAAAATTCAAGCTTCCAAAGCCCAACAACCTGTTGCTCCCCTCGTCCTTTATCAAAAGTGCGACTCTACCTGGGAAAAAGAGCTTCCAACATTTTAGCCAAAGTGAGTTCTTTCCTGGTGAATCGGACCCTGATTTTAGTAAGGCTACTAAGGGCATGTCCATGAGTGAGGAGTTCGTTGAAGGAAGTAGTGGCACTTCACAAAACCTTGGGAGATTCAAGTCGAGGGTTTTAGTTAATCCTACCGAGGGTTCAGCGGAGGTGCCACTGCCATTAACTTCGGACAGTAGTTTGAGGAAAAGTGACAAGTTTACCCCAGGGAAGAGGAATGTGACCCGCGTTGACATTAGCGGGGATGTGGGTATCGTGACAACGAATACGAATGCTGAGAATGCGTTCCTAAAGGACAGGCGGGCTCAACTGAAGAAGACGAATGAGAACTTGTGGATGAATGATGTTTACTCTTCCGGATTGACACAACTGAGTAATCAAAATGAGACAAATCAAAGCGATAATGATGTGAACCGTGGCAGCAGTGGTGGTGGTGATATCGATAGTAAACAATCCGACGAGGACAATAGCACCACCATTAGTTTAGAGAATAATGTGGGCTCATTTGATAATGAGAGCAGTGTGAGTAATAATGGCAGTGGTGGCAGTAGTGGAAGTAGTGGCGGGTTTAGTGATGACAAAATTGGTTCATCAGACAATGTGACACTTACAGGGTCTGATGATGGGTCGTCCGATTGGCATTCCGAGAGTACAAAAAACACAGTGATTTTCCGCGGAGACCTCAAGCAGCCCCTGTCCAATCCTTGTAGTAATAACCAATGGCCTCCGTCACCTAGTGATGTAGTGGAAGGTGGGGTGTTTAATTATAATTGTGATCCGGAAATACACATATCTAGCATAACTTTGGTGGATAATGTAAACGGAAGTAGTGTAACATCAACATCAGATACAAAAACTGCTCCACTCATAGCCAAACCCAATGATGCAAAGAACGTATTAAACAAGTCATCGAACGATAAAGATAAGGAAGGAGATATCGCGAATAACATTAAGTCACTAGATACCCAGGAACGTCAGCAAAGGAGTCGCACCTCGTCAACTGTGTTATCAGACTGTTCTGAAGAATTGGCAAAGTCGAACGAGACGCTGACGGACGACTTGAACCACGACGTAGACCACTCTGATCCAATTATTCAAATGCCTGAGGATCATGACGAGATGGAAGTGGTCCAGCCTCCTTCCCAAGGGCCCAAGTCGACCAACCAGTACAGTTCCACGAATAATAAGACGTCCTCTGCATCTGCATTCCATCAACGAAGAGAAAGTCCTGAAGGTCAGGAGCAAGAAATTCCCTCAACCCACCCAGAGAAGGACTCCCTTACCACAAGTCCAACCAAGGCTTCCAAGAAAGCTTTGGGAGTTAATGAAGTAATTATAATGGAAGAGAAAGGCAAGGGGTCACCTGTCTTGGGAAAGATTAGCAAATCGAAAATAAGTCAAAATGCCCTAAGTCAGATGACATCATCCTCAAGCAGATCGTCTCCTGATGGGGCGGACGCAGAGAGATCAGACGGTGATACGGATACGACGGAGCCAGATAACGACTCCCCGACCCCGATGATCGAGCACTTTGACGTGACCTCAGATGACGACAGTTGGGTTGAGGAGATAAGTTTCGAGGAAGAGTATGCCTCGACAAGTGCAGCTAGGAAGCAACAGCCCCCACCGCTTGACCTCACTTTGCATACAATTGTGGAGGAATCTTGCGAGGAGTCTGAAGCTGAGAATAGTGGGAATTTTAATCAGCAGCCAAGCAATAGTCAAAGAAGACACCTCCATAGTCAGCAGAATGACAACGAATTAGAAAAGTATTTCAACTTTGGTATTTACACGGAGAATACTTCCCATGGGGGAAGGAACAGCTTGACGAATGAAGAGTCCGAGTTCTCAGATACGTTTAGTGAGTCCAGTTTCTCCCTTCATGATGATGAATTGGGACAAGGGTCCTTAACCTCGGATGGGAAAGGATGTGTTGACCCTGCGGAATTAGCTTCTTCGAGATTAGAAAAGTATTTCTACAACTTAGGACTCCCCCAATCGAAGACTAATCCTATTAGCTCAATCAATCAAGCGGCCGACTCTGACTCGGACCTCAAAGAGTCAGAGTCTGAGTCGGACAATAGTGTTTTAGAAAGGAGAAAGAAGGTGCTCAAACATCACAGGAGGTCGGCGGATTTTGAAGATGAGTTTGGAGACAAGGTTTCTGATGAGGAAGATGATTTCGGTTTTGGCCAAGACGGATTTGACACAATTAAGAAGACTGCTAGGAAAGTTAAGAAGAGTGGGAGCGAGAATAATCTTCTTGAAAGTGCTACAGGGGGTAATTCTAAGTCGGCTGAGAATCTTATTGGTGGTGGTGGTGGTGCTGATGTGGCTTCCAGTCTCGGAGTACCTTCAGGAGTTTCTCACAAGGATAAAGTCCCGTTAGAAAAGTCCTTATCTACCGGAGGTACGTCTTCGTCTTCCAAAGAAGGGTCATCCTCCGCATCCCCAACGTCCCCATCGTCCTCAAGGAAATCTTCCAAGACTGGAGAAAAGCCTGTGATCAAGGTCAATCGAAGTAATAGCTTTACCTGGAGCTCGGACGAAGAAGTTAATATCATGATGTCTAAGTTTAGGCAGCTTATTAAAAATCTTATCAAGTCCAAAACGGACTCTAATGCAGATGAAGCCACGAATGCTAGTGGTGCTCCGTCATCATCTGTGGGGAATGCGAAAGATAAGGATAAGCAATTAGTCTACTTAGAAAATGAGCTGATAAGACTTATGAAATCTGAGAACTTGAAAAACATCGTGGAATATCTAAGCTCCGAAGAGAGTGATGTGGATGATGTATACAAGTTTATTAGGGTCGTAAATGGGTCAGGGAGCTTTAGCAATCCAGATGACAGTAGTGATCTCGATCTTGGGGATTTGGATTTGGAAGATCCTAATTTATTTCACACTCTGCAGACAACAATGCAGGCCGAAAATTCATCACAAATTTCCCCCAAAGGAAGTCCAGCATTATTGGCCAAGGTGATGCATCACATCGGAAATCGGCTCGCCGTCTGGATGAAGGACGAGAATGTCCAAGAGGATGACAATAATGACGACAGTGTGACACTGAAATGTGCTCAAAGTGTCAGCTCCGATTTGAATGAAGATCGGTTCAGTTGGAAAGGAAGTTTTGAGTCCGCCTTGGCAGCCAAGAGACAAAGTGTCGGGTCTACAGATTCCATCTCTAGTTCAGACTTTACTCAAGACAGGTGAGATAAATATGCGAATTCAATTATTCAATACCAAAAAAAAAACATTCATTCAAAGAATTGTAAATTATTTTCCCTTTACAGATCAATCCTGAGGTCATCTTCGCTTCATCACTTGGCAAATTCGTCCCATCACTTGGGTCAAGTTGAGGAACACAAGGAAGAAGAGGAGACAGCATCTTCGCTTCCTAGAATGACAAATCTTTGCAATTCTTTACCTCGACTGAATCAACCGAGCAATCTGGCCATATCCAGGGCTCATAGTCTTGTAATCTCGGGAAAGTCGGATGGAGAAGCTGGGGGACCTGTGAAATCAGCAAGATATCGCCCTCCAGGCTTCCAACCGGTTAAAAGTAAGAGGATGGATGATGAAGGGAAAAACAGTCCTATTTTGAGCCAGTCAACTCCGGTCTTAACGCAAGATCCAGGAAATCTTAAGGTTTGAATTTTTTTAAATTCACTTTGTTCAACTTCTGCATTCGCATTATTCAAATGTTTGTTTTTGTAACAATAATAGGTTAGAAGCGATTCCATGGGCAGTATATTCCATGACACCAAACCTCACATCAGTGTAAAAGGGCAGGTGGAATTCGGGCTCCAGTACAACTACAAGTTAGCTTGCCTTGAAGTCAGGGTTAAGCAGTGCCGTGACCTTGCTGCCGTAGACAACAAGAGGAATCGATCTGACCCGTACGTTTATTAAAAACTGCCATAAATAATACTGTGTTATTATGAATAACTAATGCTGCTTGTATTTTATAGCTATGTAAAAGCCTACCTCCTACCTGACCGTTCCAAGAATGGAAAGAGGAAAACAAAAACAAAGAAAAATACTCTGAATCCAGTTTTTGATGAAATACTAAAGGTAACCAAAAGGGAAATGCATGAATTTCAATGTTAAAATTGTGTAACTAATTATGTTTTTGCATTAGTTCCCATTGACCCTGTCCGATCTGCAAAATCGAACACTGTGGCTGAGCGTTTGGCACAGTGACATTTTTGGGAAGAATGAATTCCTTGGGGAAGTTTTAGTTGATTTGAAAGATCGGGTATTCGATGAAACGAATCCCCAATCTTGGGATCTTCAAGAAATGGTAAGCTAGATTGTTGCCACCTTCCCAATTAATTTATTATTTTATTCAAGGGTCGTAAATAAAAATAATAAGTGTGTTAAATCATGATATAGTCTGGTCAAATGGAGGATATGCCTCGAGGAGACGTAGTAATTGCACTGAAATGGCAACCAAAGACTGAAAACACTGGGAACTTGTCGGTTCTGGTGAAAGAAGCGAAAAACATTGCGTCTGTTAAAAATGCAAGCCCGTCCACTTTTATCAAATGGTAATGCCTTGGTTGTACTAAAACGATTATTTACTTTTAAAAAGCCATAAAAGTTGCCATATAAGTCCTTAAAGACTCATATTATTTTAAAATGTCTTTATTATGCTGCACCAGGGCCCCTAAAATTCATGAACTACTTGCATGAACTCTCCCCAATGTACAGATGATTATATTCTTTCTATTCCCATTCTTCTTTAGACACTCGCTTCCTCTGTCTTAAACTTTTTGGTTTGGGTCAGAGAATTTTGTATTTCAGTTATATTTTTGGTAAGTATTTTCCTCAAAAAAAGAATCTCCTTGTTTTTTTGTGGGCTGTGCTTTTGTTTATAACTGTCATTTACAAATCGTAATCTTGTTTAACCACAAAACAAAAATGCATCCTCCTTGTCTAATAATGAAAGCTAAACACTCCTTAAATGTTTGAATCACAGGATGATTATACTGTTGTTAACTGAATTGGTCATGTGTAACCGACGTGATAACTGTTTAACCGTGACATAAATATAAATGGGATCAATGGAAATGTCGTAATAAATTGACTCGTGATTTTGCTTTCGTCCTGTGATCCGTGGTAAACTTAATCATACCTGGTGGAACTAATGATACTAAATGTTCGGTTGTATAATTTTTATTTGCAGTACCATGTTGACGGACAAGTCAAGAAAGCAGAAGTCTTCGATATGCAGACGGTCTTCTAATCCAGTGTGGAATCAAACGATGAATTTCGAAGAAGTCGATGATGACGGAATTGAGATTACCCTATGGAACCACGACCTTCTTTCCAACCATGACCTTTTAGGGACTGTCCGTGTGGATTATGACAGTCCCCTGTGGGAATCAATGCTCTCCCGGCATTCCTTCTGGGTCGAGGGAGGCCTAAGACTTAACTGAGGATTATTTTAAATCGAACATATTGATATTAATTAACCTGTTCATTTTTATACGTGTGTGTGTAGCAGTTGAGAAAAATGTACAATGCATGCATCCAGCTTTTTTTATATTTAAAGTGCAGATATTTATGCTATTGGAATCACTGCAGGCGAGTTTTAGCAATGCAATTTTAGTACGTTTTATTCGTTAATGTTTAACTGCAATTTATAATCTACAGTCATCATGTTTTACTTGTTGGTGTAACGTTTTATTATCAAAACTTTATTGTTAAAGCATTTTTAAACATAAGAACTTTAGCTCATCGTCAGATATTTAGTAACTTTTTGTATGACTCAACGTGATTAAAAAGTATTTAACAAACGAAAATAAACTTCAATTACTTGCAAATGAAATCATAGAGCAGTCGTGACTTAGAATTAGTCACTATTTAGCGAAATTCCCCAACATTCAACAAATTAATCAGACAGGGTTAAAAAGCAATCAGCCTCTTTCCCAGCCAGACTGACAACAGAGACGTAAGGGCCTATTTTTTTTTAAACTGAGGAAACTAAATAAATCTATTTCCCCCTCATCCCTAATACGGTTAGAAATAAGAGCCAATTAATTATAAAGGAAGGCCAACAGTTAAAGCTTCTTTCTAACTTTCTCACCACTGTCTTTTATATGTAAGTACTCAATCGGTATCACTCCACCCGCTTTTTTGTTACAACAGAAGCCGAAGATTATGGTGGTAAGAAGGTTGGAAAAACAACTTTTAATTCAAAGGAAGAAAGTCAGAACACAAGGAGAAATTTATAAGATGGTAAAGTTGGAGTGACAGTTAGGAGGAGTATTTTCTACCAAAGGATTTCTGAAACAGCGAGGTCTTTAACTTTTATGGATTCTTCCTCACCCTCCCCAAGCTAGCCAACTTTTTTGATTTTTCCAAAGAGTGTGAGAAGGATTTTATAAAATCTAAATTCTAAGCCTCCCATTCACTGCATATCACATACATGTTACAGACAATGTATAAAATCTAGTTTAAAATGATTATTTAAACTGTCTGAATTGAAGACAAAACACTCAAAAATCACGATATTTCAAAAGTAGAATACATAAAATCTTAACAGTTTAACAAAAGTGGTGCACCGACGTCGGTGAGATTTTTCGAGAAAATTAAAATAGACTATTAATTCCTAAAACTGCTTTACTCGATTTTTTCGAAGAGGTTCCAATAGGATCACATGACTAGGTGATCTCAAAACATTAAACACTGAAACACTGGGTACCTTGAGGGCCCTCACACCCCTCAGCTCAGACCAGTCTCAGTTAAAATGAATGTGAGTGTGGGGGGCCTTACTTGGGGGCACCGACGGCACCGTTAGCTCCCTATTATTAAAACCGGTCTTAGGAACTATATAAAAAGCCTAGGGATTTCACACAATGCCAGATTTAGCAGATTGCTCACGGTAATGTTAAATGTGTACCGATGCACTCGTCTCGAACAGTTAAATGATATAGTGGGAGAAGCCCGTTAAGCCATAATTTAAATTGGTGCACTTGATGAACAGGAGATAAGGGTAGTAGAAATATGTACCAAGCTAAAAAAGCTTGAAGTTACTGTTTTTAAATGCATTTTGTTATTGGGGAGACAAATCATTCTGGGATGGTTGAGATTTTCCCCTTGATTTAGGAACCGGATGCCTCCCGCATCACTAATAACCCGGGGAACTAAGCCAAGTACTAAAAATGGAGACTATACATTACATGAGATTCCTGATTGCTTTCTCTCGATGCAATTATTCACTCGGGATTTTATTGGTGTGGATCCTCCAAAAAACTGGAGTCTTGTACTATATTCTCCATTTGAAAGTAGTCATGATTTAGGTTATCTGTTTCCGTTTTTTTATTGCAAAGAAAAATTATCCTTACTCAGAGTTTGTAAAAGGTTTTGTCTTATAGACTGATTAATACTCTCATTTACGCACTAGCGCGATTGCACAGTTGTACTGCATCTTTAACGAATTCGTTAGATAAAATCTGCATATTTAACGAATTAATTTATCATGCGATAAATATATCTTTAGGAATATTATTATTCCTAAAGATTTAGCGTTAAAATACGAAATGATTGTGCAGTTCAATGCGTTACAAATTTTCGGAGGTAATTCTACGCATTAAGAAGTAAATTATAAATTTACCAACATCTGTAAAACAATTAATAATCCCCAGTTGTAGTAGCTCAAGGATAGCCCTAGATAAATTTTGTGAGGGTGAGGCCAAATAAAAGTTCAAAAAACAAGTACTCTAGCTAATCAACCTTAAATACAAGGGGGACCACAACGTTGAGAACTTTTGACGCGAGCATCGCTGTCAGAAGATGATCCTGCAAATTCTCAACAATGATTCTGCAGCTTCGAACTGGACGTACGAAAAGCTGCTTTAAAGGTTCCGAACAAGAATTAAAAATTATGCAACCCTCTACATAGGACGAGCACGTCTACGGGCGGCCTTTAGTGAAAGATCATTTGTTTTATTCCCCATCCTCAGAGAGTTGAACCCTCTGAATTGAATCCTCTATTGTTTCCCTGTCTCTCGAGCACGAACACAAAATTCATTCTCCTTGAACAAGAGAGATGGAAAGGGAGACATTGGACTTAAAATGAGGATAAATGAGCTCATTAATTATGTATAAATCCCAACTTGAGAGTCCCTCCGTCTTCACAGCTTTATTATACGTGGTTCGAGAGAACAAGGATCTTTTTATTCAAGAAAGAGTATTGCCCAGCTATCCCAGTAATTTCATATGTAAGTCGATACTGTAAATGCCCAATGTAATCCCGAAGATAGCTCCCTCCATTCTGGAGGAAAGCGTGGATAGTCCTGAGGGAAGTGGCCCAAACCGCAAAGTGACCGCAGGCTCAAGTTAGGAATTCAAATGTCTTGGAGACTTGTTCACTCGCCCTCTGGTCTCTGGTGCTTACGGTCTATGGCCCAAGGTCTATGGTTTCATTTCTCATTGAACATTAAAGAAGTCATGTTGAATTTCGAAAAAGGTCGGGATGATCCGAGGGTGCATATCTAATCAGCTTGTATGAACGAATGCAATCCACCAGAATTCCTAATGAAATGAGATTCATGTGGAAGAGGATATCATGTTGAGCTGAGGAATGAAATATAGATTGAACCTCTGCACCATAATCAACAATCGTAGACATCCTCGTTGAGAGAAGGCATTCTTAGAAAACCACAACCTCTGACTCTCAAGTATGGATGAATTAATGAAATAGTAAAGAAGGTCTGACTTTATTATGATCATTATGAAGGTAACTGAAATATGGATTTTTATTGAGATGGAGTTGCCAGGCACCAGGGCGGAGTTTGTGGGATTGTCTCAACTTTTTTGACAAGGGGATTAAGACTTCATCCGAACATCCGCAATGCCAATAATAGTTAGACACGAAAGTGAGACTCATCTTCTCAAAAATGCTGTCAAGAAAACTTGGATCTAGTAACTTAATTTAAGCATCATCATTAGGAATATATGGTAATGATAATAAGGGCCTTCATCTCCTCACAATTTTGACAGTTCAGCCCAATTTTTGTGTCTAAAAGAGAGTAAAATGTAGAGAGGGTTTGAAATGAGGTGATGTAATTAGCCCGGGTCTAACCACAGCACGGTCTCGGCTCGTTTTTGACAAATCTAATTTAATGAGCTCACACGTGCACCCTTAAATTCCCTAAGAATGAAATGGGGGGATGGATAGACACATGTCATTATTAAACCATGCTTAACAAGCGTTCTCTCTCATCCGTGGCTTTTTTTATATTCATTTCTCAATTTTGATACGTCTCTTTCGGTGCTCATTTTTCGGTTGGAACTGTCACAACTTCCCCGAACTGAATTCACATGGCTTAACCAGTGGGTGAAAATTCGTAGAGAAAGTGGATGTCAAACTTTCGCTTTAATTTCAGTATTCCATGACATTAGCTTCGTTGGAGCTAATGAGCTTTCATATTCTTGATGTATGAAAAAAAAACGTATTTTTTAATTAAGAATTACAGAGAAAAGAAATTCTGGATTTTTTTCCTTTTTCAGTTGGTTATATTTTATTAGACATCCCTTCTGATTCAATTTTTTGTTCTCAGAACTAAAGAGGAAAATAGAATCGTGAAGATCCTAGGAAAAAGTTAGCTGAAAGAAAGAGGGGATGAGTTAGTGAGCCGTAATTAAATGAGTTTGGGACACACAGGAGAAAAGTCAGGTTGCTTGATGAGGTGACATTCATTCAGGCGTGATGGTGTCATGTGCATGTCATCCTTAATACGAAAAAGGACGACTCATTCTCTTGTTCGTCACATGACAACCTTGAGGCCTTGAGTTGTCTATTTTGACCCGTGGTAATGTGTAGCAATCAAGTATCATATGTATTAACAGGATAATTTTCTGTTAGTCGCATCTGAGAAGAAATATGGAAAATTCGAATAGAGAAAATCAAGTAAAAATGAATTCCAGTAGTTCCTAATTTTTCTTAAAAAGCAAGCAAAGACATTTTTTAAAAGCACTAAAAACATTACAAATACCTCCTTTCATAAAAAAAATGCCCCCCTCACTTCCTCCCAAGATTCAGATCTTTCTACTTGGAAGTAAAAATCAAATTCAATATCATTACCCTCGAGGGTTGAAATTGAATACGCACAGAAGAATAATGTTGTTTATATACGTTTGAACGAGACTTGCTTTTGAAGTGAATAGAACTTGGGTGCATTTCGACATTGAAATTTCTTTCAAAGTGATCTGACTGACTGGATACTAATTAGCCTGTAGCATGGGAAGCTTTTAAAAAGAGAATTTTAAGAACCTGTTTAGATTCTTGGGGAGATCGTGTGAGCATTATTCTGCCCCGTCTACGGCTATATTCCCCAGCAGAGTTTTTAGACTGGTAAGAAGTTACAAGTACATAACAAAAGCACATGATAAATTGCCAACTGCTTGCTCGTTGTTACCTGAAGGCGAAAAAAAGTGGGGATATATTACTCACCAGAATGACTAAAGGAGGGTTAAGATGATGTACCTTCAACAGCTACATCCTCCCGGGTTGTACGTGCCAAGTATTAATATAATATCTACAGAGGAGTAGTGGAACCACACGGGCAGTTGAGAAGGTTAAAACGGGCTAAACTTTTAAAATTCTGCGTGCAAGTGGTCCCTCATGCCCTTTCTTAAACTATCCTCCTCAGAGTAATAAACTATCTGATCCTCCGACTTTCGACAGGGTGAAAAATTTCATTCTCCTCCGGGTGCATTATTTTGAGAAACTTTGGGCCCCGGATCTAATCCACCCTTCTATGATACATTAGATGGATGGAATAACCTAGACTTACCCTTTGAACAACACTTTCCACTAACTAACTAAATCTCTTTCTCTCTCCTTCTTCTCTCCACTGTTTTCTAACTGTTTTGTCATAAACTTTTTCTTCTTTCAAGTTCAGTACGGACCATTAGTCGGGGAGAGAGATGCATCGGAGTTGTTGTGGTAAATGATACAAGTTCCATTTACACTTTCTACTTGCTCAGTTATATCTTAAAGATTTTAGAACATGCTTTCAATTTTAAGTACAAGTTTGGAAACTTGTAGTTAGTTGTGTGTAGGCATATTCTATACTAATTTTGTACCAACACTCGTCAATCCCTATACGTATCAGTAAGAAAGTATGGTGAGGCTGAATAGCAGTGAGAGCCCCCTCCAACGAAGGCAATGATCTCCCACTGCCAATAAGAGATGATTTCTAACTTTCCAATCACAGTGCAAGTCAAATGGACCTCATACTTATCCTCTGATGGGTTATGAGGGATTCACTTATCCTTGATGGTGAAAAAAATCCTTAAGTATCAAGTATTAAGCATGAGGAAAAGTTGTGAGTAAGAAGGGTACTCATGTGCTTAGTTTTGTCAACTCACATCGGAAAGAGAGAAGAAAAAAGCGGGGGGAAGGGGGAGACATGCGAGACGGAAACCTAAGAAAGCATGAAGATTTGGAAACAAAAGTTTCTGGAAAAACTTTTTCTCCCTTCGTGTTGGAAAAGCTCGGGAACTTATTCCAAATGATTCTTCCTCCATCTCTTGTACATATGCAGCTTCCACAGAGAGAGAGCACCAAGTACTTCTTTTCTATTGTTAGACGAAGGGAATAATAGTTTATGAGAAACTTATCCACTTAACTTCCAACCTTTGCTGATGCTTGTCTTCTCTTGTGTGTGAAAAAAATATCATTGGAATAACTAGCCATGCACAGCGTATGTAATTCAGATTCACTCAAAACGCTCCTTCAAAAACTTTCCGACGCTTCCTTGGAAAGCTTGAGAGCTTTGAAAGGACACATTAATAATACAATTTTAAATGGGAATATTCTCGGAGAAGTGATGGAAAGTGAGATGATAATGTGGAACTAAAATCAAAGAGATCACATGGAAGTGCCATATTTTTATGAAGATTCCAAGATGGTGATAACAATCGTCTATAACCGTTCCATGTTATTTTCGATATTTGTAGAAGAGAAAGTGCGAGAAATGCGTACTCGGCCCAAACTGCCTACTTATCTCCTTTGAGGGGAGAAAGTTTCTTTGAAGTTATAAGGAAGATATTGGACAGGATACATTTTGACTTTTTATTGTAATAGCCTATATAAGTTGTTCATAACATTTAAGGAAATGGGTCCAACACTGTTTTTCATATTTGTATCTAAATGGCTTCTAGACACACATTTCTTTCGTACGGAATCCCTGAGAAAGCTGTTTGGAACTGTAATAAACACATTTGGAGAAGAATTGATCCATGAAAGTAATAAAAAAATTCAAAGTGACTATATTCCTACATTTAAATTTGAAATATATGGAGAAAGTAAAATTAATTATTATTCTATTTCATAACAAAATTTAGTTTTCATGTTTGAAAATCGGATACAGAACTAAAATTTCAAACCTCACATATAAAAAAAGTACCAGACAAAATTTCCAACATGCTTTCCCCCACCGTGTTTTTAAAAAAATCCATAAAAGAGAAATGCCCATGTATAACGAAATGTACATTTCTCCCTTGTTTCCTATTCATTTTCGTTAACCTTTCCACTCTGCAGAGTCCCAAGTGGTACTTGGTTTTACTGGAACAAGGAGACTGTTTGATATTAAATTGCAATATATTTCACAAAACTCGGAGAGTGCAAGGTGAATTTTTAAGGACCTTGGGAAATCTTCCATCTCACCCTCATCTGCCTACTCGACTATGCATCATCCTTATATGAATACTTGTAATGATACTACCACGGGCATGGGAAATGTACTTTAAACTACTGGAGCATGAACTCTTGTGCATCTCTTACAACATAATATTACCTCCTCTGCTCCGACATGCTACACAACATCCACATAATAACAAGTAACTGGAAGGGAAGAAGGTAGAGGGGCTTCATCCCCACTCCCTAAATACACGTCGAGCTCTTTTGATTTAATGCGTTCCTTATGGAAATATTGAATCGCCTCGGAGAAAGTGTGAAGAGCACGGGGAAAGTAAAACTTGCAATAAATCTTCATGTCATCATCATATCACCATAGATCCTTCTTCTCTCTCCTTACACGTTGATATTTGTGTGTCGTGGCCCGTGGGTCATTCGAGGGTCACCATTCTATAGTTGTAAAAACTACCCCCTACCCTGCTGTGTTACATTTTGAGCAGTGAGGGTCAACAGGGGCTCAATTTGGGCTGTTACTGTTACACCAACGGATCTCTGAGGGGCTGGGTAGGCCTAGACTCTTTAGACTGGTCTGACCTACGACATGCTAATATTCAACGTAGACTGGGAGTGGAGGTGCATCTGCATTATATCACCATCAACATCCTTTTAACACCCATCCGGAATCTGTAGTACACGTCTCGTGTGAAGTTATAAATGTACATTTCTTGTTTCTAAAGGTATGAGAGGGATTGGAGGCCGTGGTGTTTCAAATCTCAGATCTCCTCACACCCTTGGCTCTGTTATTCTGTCAGTTTCTTAGATCAGTCGATTTATACTTGAGGAGAGGCGGAGATTGGATAGTGAGGTGTAAAGGGGAAATGAAATGTGTTGTTGTGTTTGTAAAGTTTCTCTATAAGAATGTGACCCGAATGAATGGAGAAATATCAGAGGTTGTCATTTATAAATGTAGCTTTGGAGAGGTCGAGTACAGTCTACAGTCTGCACTAGATGATCTATATGGGATACGACATGTAGGGTGGGATTGAAGCCTTGGTATTGAAGAAAGGACAGTGGGTATTACTTTTCTTTTGATAGGAAATGGACAAGGGGTTTGAACCTCAAGTTTCGACCCTAACGTCTCTGTTTCCGTTGAGGGTGTTCTGTCACCCTCGTCGCACTTTACATTTCATCGGGTAATACAAACTGGACATAATACATTTGTCATCAATGCTCTCCTAAGGGGTGGTGGAGGGTATCGGGTAGCTCGGCCTTTTTTATGGAGATTGAGTTACAGAAACTCCAGGTTTGTCCGGATTCTCTAGCTCTGAACATTTTTATGCCCACCCTTCTGACTTTCTCCAGGTTTAAAATAATTACTTAATTTAATTCATTTTCCATGCAACTTTCACTGAGTGGAAACGGTTAAAAAAATTCTACTCACTTACTCACCCTTTCAGCTTATCAGTAATCAGGTAAGTAAGCAGAGAGAGAGAGGAAGCGAGGCGGGTGAGTTGAGCTGACAGGTCATCTGTCAAATGTCGGATTTTAGGAGTGATAGTGGGAATGGCTCGTTACAATGTATTCTTTAGGGTTTGAGAGGTGAGCTGGAGTTAAAAAACAAACTTTTTTTCAGTTTCAAAAACTTATGGTTGCAGTGTTGGGAATATTGTGACAATAAATTCCTTTTAAAGTTTGAAAAGGGGTTTCGGTTGAAACTTGTCAAGTTTTAATTTTGAATTCAGAGTGCAGAGGGAGTTTTTAGAAGCTGGTATAAGTATTCATAATTCCAAGCCTAAGAATCCAAGGATCAACGAGGCCGATACTGCCAGTCTCGGTTTTCTTGAATCCCGTCTATCCTCCTCGGATCTTGAGGAGCTAAGTTTTTAAGGATTCACAAGAGCTCATATTCTAGATAAGGTTTTGGATTATGCCAAGGTATTAGTTTCAGTTTAATCTCCTGAAACGAAAGGAGCAATTATCTTTTTGAGCAAAGCTTTGACCTGGATTGCCATTATTAAATCATTTCGTAGAATAACAACTTCCCATGGTAGCAGTTCTGGTTTACCACCTGGGAATTAATCATTCAGGGATACTTAGGCCTCATTCATATCATACGAGCAGAGCCCTTTAGCTAGCTGAACAAGCCTAGGGAGAAGGATTCTTAGGAAGATTCATTTCCGAGAGCCTGATTTCGTATTCATAATTGAGACTAAATCCTTTTCCTTATCAAGGCGAGTTTCCGAAATTGGACCTAGTTTGCCAAAATGTAGTAGAAGATTAAATGAGAAATTCAGGGGAAAACTTTGCCGTGTAATTATAAAGGAATCTAGCGCTCCAGAGAATCTTAACAGATGAAAGTACAAATACAAATACCGCTGAACATACCGAGAATACGGCTTCAGTTTGTGTTTGTATTTAGGTCCCCAGCTTTGTCCTTACCAGCTAATTGCGTCATTCATTTTTCAAAACCTACAGGAAATGCGAGCAAGTAATAATACACCCCACCCAATACTATTTTATTACCAAGACTCACGTTCGCTCCCAAAGTGGCCGCATGACACTTTGTACAAAACTCGGGAGGACGTCCACTTGAATCCTAAATGGTTTCGAGGGAGATGAGATGATATGATAATAGACACACACTACTCGCAACTTGAGACAGGTACTTGACTTGGGGAGTTTGAAACATTGAATCCACCACTGGAGAGCCTTCTTCCCTCATCTTAGAAACTTTCTCGAGTCTTGATTCCACGTCTGCCCTGATTTCCTATCCGGTGGTAGCCTCGAAGAAGTGAATTTAAATTTCACTCGTCCTCCTCGTATGATTCCAATATTATAGTTATATATAGAAGAGCGGAATATGAAAATTTCGTATGTCTTCTACTTCCAGATGGGAAGGTACTCTCGAGGAGCTCTAGGTAGGAGAAGGTGGCTTGGTTTGGTATCTCTGACTCTGCTTGTAGGTTGTAGGTACGGAGTACTACGGAGTGAGGATTCGTGAGTTGGGAAGAGCAAGATTAAGAAGTGAAACTTTTTAATGAATCCAGCCCGTTCGGAGAAGAAGTTTCGGATATGCAAATCTATTCGAGGAAATTGTGACAGAAATCGAGGAGATAGTAAGAGTAAGATGGACTAAGAGAGTGCCTGGAGTTTCTTTGGAAGTTGATGCAGAAAATTTTAAAGTCTCTCTCAGTTGTGAGGAGACTGGAGAGAGGTCTTGGGAGATGTTTCAAGAACAAGAAGAAGCGGGGGGATATTAATTGATATTTTCAGTATAATATGTATAATGTATATTTTAAAATTCTTTCTCGTGGGAGGTACAACTGCAGTTGGATAGCGGAAGCCTCTCTGTCATTTAAGAACCTGAGTATTTACTTTCCAGTTTCAAACTTTGGCCAGTAAAGTTTATTGAGATAACGTTCATTTTACCATGTAATAAAACGGGAAAAATTCATTAGGGCTATCTGGAAAGTGAAATGGGAAAAAAGCTACGCGCTTAAATCAACTTTATTGAAATTCAAAACACTTGCAACATGATGTTCCCCATCCCCCTATTTACTCAAGGAACTCGAGCTAATTTTTTTCTTCTTCGCTTCATGCTCTCCTCGTTTGAACTGAAGCTATTTGAATAACTCGATTCCTAACCTCGAGAAAAAAAATCTCTTGATATTCTAACAAGAAGCCGGTGATGATGATGATCATCATCATCATCAACAACACTTCATACTTCATTTCATCATTTTGCTCCTACTTCTCATAACATAATTTCTTGATGCATATTGGGCTTTTTCGTACGACTAAGGAATCCAACATCGATGAACTTGCTACTTAAATGTCCTCTTGTATAGTATAGTGGTGAGCAAGTATATATTACCCGTACGTGGAGGTTAGGTGAAGGAGGCAAGTCAAGTAGGAACTGAAAAGTCATCATGACGAAAAGAACTTGTGCTTTTACACTTTCACCCTTCCGTTCTTAACATTCCAAGCGACACATCATCACCACCACCTCCACCACCACCACCACTACCATCATTATCATCATCATCATCACCATCATCATCTTGAAACTGGGATCTTGATTTTGAAAAGAACTTTACCTCGACCAGGTTTAACAAGATTACAGTCACAGTGTGTCGTTCTAAGGAGAGTTGGAATTACTAGAGGAGAGATGAAGAGCAGAATGCTGGGATTCTCAGTATAGAATGGAGAAGACAAGAAGAGGAGATCTGGATGAAATGAAATGAGTTGAAGTCTTGAAGAGTACTTTGCTACCCTAATTGTCCTCATTCACACCTCATTTGTGGTCTTAACATTTTGACATATGCATCATAATCTATGGACCCATTCAAAACTCATTCTGTGGTCCTAATTGCCCTCACTTGGTTGGCTTTAGAAGGGCCTCAATTTGGGGTGACGTTTTGGCTTGGGAGGAGCAAAACTTTGCCAAAATTAAGGACGCTTTCACACTCTAATAATAATATGGAAGTGTCTTGCAAGAATCTGCTAGAATTATAACAACGCTCTGGTCGAATCCTTCTGAGAGGGAAATTGTTTCTCCAGGGTTGTAGACCTTTGGATATGCAGTATGTGTTTGATAATGTAATAATCTCAAGTCACACTCGAATCATCTTGTCCTCAGTTGGAAAAGGATTAGAAAGTGTAACCAATATGGATCACCAGAGGAAGAATATGTCACAGAGAATGAGTGAGGTCTGTCTCATCTTTGCATTCCACAAGACTATGGATGTGTACAGGGCAGGCCGACAGTCGACACGAGAGAGATGAAACGGAATCCTCTGGAGATGTGATTCCATTTCAAAAATGTTCCTCCATAAACCTGTAATAAAAAGGTGAGTGTGTCCCAAGACCGTGAAATTGAACCGATCTAAATGTCAGTCAACCTTTTTTTCTGCATTCTTACTGCGGCATGATGCTATGTGACCTGAGGTGATGGTGATATACCGTCTTGACAAAGACGAAGGCCAATCCGGAGTTTCCCTTATTCCCTTCGTAGTCTATGAGGGAGACTAAGAACAAGTAAAGAAAAAAGCACTTTTCATTTTCGAGTCGGTGGTATGGAGCAGAAATTTCATGTGCTGTTGAATGATATTTGAAAGAGGAGACAAGGAACAGGGGACACTTTGGACATGACACCATCCCCTAAGGAGCTGCTTTGTGTACACATCTTCTATTGTGTTTTCTACATTATTTTATCAAGCAATCAATCCATTGGGTTAAAGGGGTTTACTTCTTCTTTCTAGAGGCACGAGATTTCTATAAGATGCTCTCAAGAGGCAAGACGGAATCAATGCATCGTCTGCGATACAAACTTACTTGGCAAAATGGTGACAAAAGCTAGTAAGAAATCTGACAAGCAATAAAATGGCAAGAAAATGTCGTTTGTCAACGTTTCCCAAAGAATGGAATGGGAAAGAAAAAGTTAAGAAAAGGAATAGAACTGGGAGGCTTCTAAGAAATTGAGAAGATGGAAAATGGGATTGTGAATTGGTTACGGAAACGGTAGCCGTTTTTTTGTTCAGCCCAAGCACTTTTTACAAAGAAAAATACCCGAGCTTCAGCTTCGTGTTGACATCTCATCTGTATTTTGGCAAAAAAATTCTCCAGCATCCTTGTGGCACAATCCTGGAGGAAAATACAAAAAAATATCTCAACCACTATGTGGAACACAAGACACATTTTGTAATCATGCCGATACATCTGGAGATTATTAGGAAGTACATCAAATACTTCCATCTCTTGAAAAACATGATGTTTTTTATCTTTGAATATTGTCTAAATCTTTGGGTTCTAGGTTTGATTAAAATATTTATTATCAGTTCATGTTATCTGCCGTCATCTCACGTTCATTAATCCAAACTATCGGCAGATATTACGACCACTAACTAATCCTATGGGAAAAGGTCCCAAAAATGAATGGTTATGACACACTGACAGTACAGCAAGCTCAACACTTTTCTGCTTTAGTTTCCAAATGTCATTTGTCTGACTGGAGATAGGAGAGAGAGGCGGATAGGGTCATCCTAGTTATTGCTATTACTGTACGAAATATATTACAATAATAATATCACCAAATGAACTGAATAAACTTTTTTTTACGACTGGATGAGCCTATACACTTGTGTCAATGGGAAAACGAGCTGATTAAGCCTTTTGAGCCTTTGATGTTATTCTACATGGTTCGCCATGGCCTATAAGACCCTCAAAGTGAACTTCTTGTCCCCCTGTCACTCGTGACAAATGAGAGCGATAAAAATAATTGGAAGAATGGGGATTTAGACATGGTCAAGAGGGCTGGCTTCCTTAGATGACGGATAGTGACCATGCAGGGTCTCTTATATTTATTATTTACTTAGGCTTGCTATCTATTAGCAAAATTTATGGTATTTAGCATTTTGCGGAATATGCAAGTTATATTTGAAGTTTTGCATTCTTTTAAACTTTACGTATTGACCTATTTGACCTCTAAAACGATAGTGGGTCATTTATTTATTGCAGATTGGCGGTGAAGTTTTTTTTTGCATCCTAGCAAATATCATATTCATATGTATTCATACAATTGTCAAGCCATTGAACATATTCATGACAATTTTAACTTATTTTTCCAGAGCGTATATACCCTTCACAGATGGAAAATTAAACTGGTATTTATTTAAAACAGTAATGTGACTATCGGATTAATATCCCGTGTTTTATAAGTCGTGTGTAACCTAACAAAATAGTATTACAAGAATTGTTAAATCGAATAATGTCACAATGTGAACACGTTAGTTATGCCCCAAAAATATGAATGGCGACAATTTTGTACTTCTACATTTATGTACCTATGTACCACAGCAAAATTACAAAATCATTGTTTGGAATATAATTATGAAAGTTCATGCTATGAAAGTGTAATATCCATGTTTAAAGCTCTTTTAATAACTTTTTAGTCCGACTCCAAGGGCTTATAGGATCATGTCAGTGTCCGTCTGTCTGTCTGTCTGTCCGTCCGTCACCACGATAACTCTCTTCAAACTAGTCCGATTGACTTGAAATTTTGCACACATGGTCTGTGGCCCAATTGCTTGGATGAGTTCGAAGATGAGCTATATCGGTTGGCAGGTTGACCCGTGGGGCTAAATGAAGTTGTACAGGGAAGTTTTGTAGTCTTAAAATGCATACTTTTACTACCTTGGTACATAATTGTCAACAAACTTACATGCCTTATTCCCTGAACTATCGCCTACCCACTGGCTTGCATACTTTCCCCAACAATCGGTTCAGTAACCTCTGATATGAATAACCAATACCCGCAATCCCGAAAACCATTTGTAATTTCACCTCCGTCATTATATTCCGCAATCTCTAACCATCAAACAAGGCCGGCAGTTGTCCCTTATCATTCCCTACTCTTTCACAACCTTGTCATCTCCGCCAATCTCGAGGCTCCCCACAGCAATACCAATTTCATGGCTAGTGTCCCTACATTCATGCACCAATACTTTATGAAATCAAATCAAATGAAATTGTCGCATCCTTCCCATTATTTTATTACCGTTCCAATCCTCTCTCCATCATCTTCGGAAAGCCATGGTCTCCCAGGGAGAAATCTGTGTGTGACCCACATAAGATTTCACGAGATTCTGATTCTATCATCAAAATGTTATCCTCCGTGAGTTCTCCCATTGCCATCCTCCACCCATCCGTGCACACTCTGATATGAAATGATACTATGTGCTATACATAATGAAACAAGGAAATATAATTTCCTACACTAAGGGCATCTCGTACTACAAAGGGAAAAAGTATTTGTCTAAAAAGCTACCATCTGTTATTCAGTTAGGCCCTGGGTGGATGAGCAATTCGGTCACCAACAAAACGCCCAGTGCATCTCCAAGCTCCTCTACACATTCGAAGAATTCCTACACAATACAATAACACTAGATCTAGATAGAGTCGAGAATCTCACGAGAGATACGTTCGGGTATTACGTGCCTCACTGTGTATGTATTCCAAAACTTGACTGCTCCGGAAGAGACAGTGAAGATAAAAGACAGTTTCCTCACAAAAAACTACAAAGAACCTATCCACCCGAGAATGAAAACAATGAATCAGCTGGACAAGCAGTTATCAGTTATTTTACTTTTTGCAAATAAATTTTATCCCCTAACAAAAAAACACATTTATAATTCCGTATTACTTTCTCCCCTTGTAGTGTCTACCCTCTCTGCCTCTCTCATCTCTATCCTCTAAAGATCTTGTATACAAGATGGGCAAACAAATTCGCAGTATTTTTTTGCACATAAAGTGGAAAGAAAGCTCTAGCAATTCTTTCCCCTCAAACTCAAGATTACATCGCTTGGAATGGATGGGATTAGTGGGAGAGGTATTCAGTCTTAAGTGGATTTCTCCAGAAGAGTCAAATTGGATCCAGCTTACATCCTTTCCATTCTAAATCTTTGCAAGGAGATCGTCTCAGAATAGTCAGAGTAGAAACTTGTCGGGATAGGGAGATAGTCATCTCACTACACGCTTAAACCCTTCGTATTCTAAGGAACATTTGGCACACAATAGTACACTTGGGAGATGTTATGAAATGTGGACGGATTGAAACTCGCCCATACTGGAGAAAGAGATGGTCCAAGATGAATTTCGATTCTGAATTTTGGCATATTCCACGTTGGCCAATTATCTCCCTATTATTTTTCTCGCTTCCTGACACAAGAGTTTAAAAGCTTGACTTTTTGCACATGCTGTGTCCAATCATGTGTGAACTCTTTCAAATGTAAAAATCAACATTATCAACAGTCTAGAGGCTCAATCGTAAACGTAGAGGCAGATTTTTTTGTCTTTAAGAGTAGTACTCGGAATTAGCTACCTACCTCGCGCTTGGTGGTAGTGATGAGGAGAAAGTCTCAAGTCGGAGGAATTTTGTAACGAAGGAGAAGAGATTGGATTTTGGATTCTTGGAAGGGATGGAACCATCTGTGACATAAGGGACCTTTTCCTAGGAGATATTCATGTATTACCTTATACTTAGAGCTGGAAATGGGTAGGAATGGAAAAAATTGAAAATTTTATGTCTATAACGCCTGCATGCTGTCGAAGGACTTGACTTGATAATCACGAATAGTAGTGAGTAGTAGACACGTGGCTCTGCTATTACTAAAGGCTGTGCTGACTTTTTGTGCATTTTTTTATGTGCAGATAGATACGTAGGGATATGAAGGAGTAGTAGGTGAAATTAAGATTCTCAGAATGATTCCACCTAATAGCTTTCATGTAAAAAATCCCGAATCGAGGAAGGTGTGATTTATTGAAATTCCAATCAATAAAAGACCCACAAAATTCCTGATTCTTAGGGTTAAATTATGATTAATGATATTCAGACGTTCGTGTGGCCCATATTCACCAAGCATAACAGAACTAACTCATTGAATCTCATCACCAGCCCTCACTAGTTTCCTCACTACTTCCTATGCCTCCTCCAATGCAAACCTCAGCCCACCGGGTCAAAGTTTTTTTTATTGATCGTTACCAGTGTGTGACGAAACAGGGAAAGTCTGTAGTAACTATGTAGGAGCTCTAATTTTAATTGAAAGAGGTTAGAACTGGCCTAATGAAGCTGAATAATAGTAGTGGCGGAAGATATTTGGAAATGAGACACAAGGCCGTTGTGGAAAGTGTTCCGTCCCTTATGGCCCTACCAATGATCAGTAATATTTCCTGCCTTGAGTCCCCTCTGCACTAGATGCACATCCGCCCCTGCCCAGCAAATGGAAGTGTGTAGGTAGGGGGTATTAGAATATCAGTAATTTCTCTAAGGAAGTTGTCTAAGGGAAAGCAGCTGTGGAATGTCATTCATTTCCTTTTGTCTGCCCAAAACTTCTCTCTTCTCCTTGCGAGGGGATGAATGAGAAAGATTTGAGGAACTTGTTTAATTGAGTTTTCCTCATTTCCTTCGGCACACTCCTTTCTTCCAGCTCATTCTTTGCCTCAAATCTAATTGCCAACTCGGGTTCGCTTTCAGTAACCACCACCCCTACCACCACCGACCAACTCACTTACTCTTCAATGGAATATGGAAAGGAAATCTATATCGAATTGAGAGAGAGAGGAGAGAGAGAAGGAGGTCCACTTACAACTCCCGAATTCGGAGCCACACACAAATATCTCTTGGAGTACTTGAGAGTGAGACTCAGCCTACGTATGCATACAAAGAGAACTTGACGACTCGATGGATTTGCTCAAAGCAAAACTTGGGAAATGTGCTATCCAGCATCAGCAAGTTTGATTATTGTAATCAACCTAATGAGAAAAATTAGAGAGAAATTATCAGCGGATTTGCTAACTTTGTCGAAAATCTAAAAACACATGAGTCTAATAGCCCCCTCCCCCCAAGATTCTAAGCACTTATATCGTATATGTAATATATGCGTCCTAATCCCAAACTCATTCTTCTTTGAGATTTCTAAATTACCTCAATCCATCCCAGAAGGAGTAGTTGGGATTTGAGACCCTATTTTTGGGCTAAACTCTTCTTTGTTCATATATTTTATGATGGACCAATCTGTCTCTCTCTCTCTCGCCTGGAAACAAAAGGATGTGATATCTGCATGTAGTCAGTGGTAAGAAAATGAGATGGAGGATATTTGTATTCTTAGAGATATGTGTATGAAAAGAGGTATTTTTTGGCTATAGCCCACAAGACATGTATTTGCAATATCGTACCACATACACACATGTAATAGTGCACGATGGTTAGAATGAAATGTAATCGGGATGAATCTGGAACGACGTGGGTACAAAAGAGATTTTTGGAAATTGCAAAACTTTCCTTTGCTTGCCAAAAAGCCAAATCTTTCCACATTTCGGGTACAATACACCCACCAAAGTTTGAAGTTATTTGCATTTCTGCACCCACCCTTCTAGTGATTTTACATCTTATCTTGTCCATACACATTGTTGTAGAAATACATCTAGGGGCAACTTCCAAGACGACTATCAGATCCGTGATCCCTTGTCCTCCAGCTTTCTCCAGCTCTGGAATATGAGGTGAAGATAAACGAGTGGAGGAGGAGATGAGTTCAATAGATTTCGTATAATACTACACACCCATATCATTTCATACCCCTACTTCTCCCAGCTTTTTCTTTGTCTCAATAGTTTTATAAAAACTTTTATCAAAGGCTATGGAAATTCTAAGGCTTTTATTATTTCTCCCTTTATGTAGTGTGTGACCCAGATTGGTTTTTACAACACATTTATTACTTGCGTAGTTTAATATAAAAAAAAACGCAATTTTAAATTAAAGAAAAAATTCACTAAGTTCTCTGAGCCCTGTGTGCTGATGTTGTTTGTTGTGTCCCAGATTTAAAAAAAATCTTATCCTCGACAACTGCGTATTTTAAAGATGAGGATGAATGTAAATGTAATATTATGGGAAGTCTTGTGTACAAAGTAGGGATATAATATTTTCACTAAAGCACTTGTGGGAATACTAATAGGGACTGGTTAGTGGATGTGGGAGCCAATTCCAAGTCAACATCAGGGCTGTTTGGTGGGTTGGGAGATGGAATTCGCAAAAACAAGAGTAATTTGTTTTTGCCAAGTCATAATATAATAATATATATATAATATGGAAGAGATGAAAGAACACTCATCCATTCCATGATAACAATTTTAAGTAACCTTTGGAGTGTAACTAATAGCCAGTTCCAGCTTTGTTCCACGACTCGCAGGGCACGCGGAGACCCTTCGTTTTTTGAAACGCACTCCCATCCAAGAGTGGAGGGCTTATGGCCCCTCATTTGAATTCTTTCATCGCCCTCCTGATCATGCTAGAATAAATAGGGCTATTTATTTTACGTCTTATGTTCATCTTTATGAATCTCATTATGATATAAATTAAGATTAAGCCAAACAGCAGCAACAGCATCTATAAACATATCCTCCTGGCCTCCTTTGAAACCCCCACTACTCCACTGGCTATACATGAATTAGAAATTTACAACCCAGATCCTCATCCATGCTTATTTTTCGGGGAAAACAAATTCAAACCGTATCGGCCATAGTTGCTCGTCATTAGTAAGTCTTAGCACATCTTGATCTGTCTACATGTCCTCATCCGAGGTGACATTAGTAAACGAGGGCAAGCTCTATATACGGAGAAAGTGGTATGGAAATGAAATCTGTGCCCAGGGTAATGGAGACTTCTTTCTGAATTTTAGCCTCCTCTCATCAAGTAGTAAAATCCAAGTAGGTTCTCTAGCTGTCTCTCTTATCTAAGATGAACCGCGCGTTATGAAGCCTGTACAGTAATAGCCCCTCCACAGCTTTCTCCTTCAGACTGACGAAAAGGACTTGGAATTAATTATTCATTTTCCATCTCACTTTACGTCTTATTAGATACTTCAAAGTAAAATTAAACCGGCCCAGAAGGCGTCCTCTTGGCACACAAGGCAGAGAGGAGTCCTTAGTTGCAAAAGAAGCTCCGTATTAAGAATCCGTATGCATATACAGACATCTCTCAGCATCTTCCATCCATTCTTCTGAAGATTTATCAAGAATTTTGTCACGTTCACCTTTAGTTTAACTCACCCCGTCTTTGTATGTATGTACGCTCGCTAAGTTCCCTGATTCATTAGCCCTAGACCCATGCTGGATTTTGGCTTGGCCTTAGTACTTCCAGACTCTCTTTTCTTAAGTCTTGAGGGAAATTCTCTCTCTCTCTCTCATGCTTAAAGTTTAACATAGTCTGTGCATGTTAATATAATACTGATCTGTTTCGGTCTGTTTATTGTCAAGTAGTGTGTAGTAGCACAAGTAGGAGGAGGATAGTGTATTAGTATGTATGTAGTTGTTGGAATGGAGACTTACGCCTTATTATGCAAGATTAAAGCAAAAAGCTTTCCCCTTCGCCACGACTTTCCCTGAGGGCTTGGGAAACCTTTCCATCCGCTTCTACCTTCTTGTGTACATTCCAGACTTCGTGAGGGCGAAGATGTGATGAAGGGATGTTGATGCAGATGACAGAAAGGTAGAAATAGCCCTCGGATTTTATCGATGAATGTAGTTTTAGGAATCGTAGCTGCGTAGGCGGTATCACCTCAGGCTTCTTGGATGCTAAGACAATAAAGTAAGTCCCACGACCACCTACTAAATGTTTTTAAAGGTTTAAACTACCAATGTGAGTTCAATCGCATTCTTAATCTTGTCAAAATCATACTCGTAAAATTCCTTTCAAATCACCTAAGAAATAATAACTATATATCCTGTTGCAACATAAGCTCAAAAGGCTCTAAATGTCTCAAAAAGTTTATCAAAGAGAAAAGATGTAAAACAGGATATGGGATCAATTGAAAATTCAATTGGCTGTCTTTGTCCTGTCAGCCAATGGGATTGGATGTCATGTCGCCACCAAAATAAGACTCACGAGAGACACACACTGTCGAGTTTATATAAAATGGTATCTAGTGAAATGTAGAATGTCACATTTGAGAGAGGAAGGAAAATACAATATCGATACAGATAAAGAAACGGAGGGCAAAGAAATCTAAGGGGAGATGGAAATCCAAAAATTTCATCTGTTTCTTCACAAGATCACTTGGACTTCCTTTCTCTTCAATTCCGATTTCCTCTTCCCCATTCAAGTCTGATCTTTGAGAGTTTAGGAATACCCAAGAATTGGAATCGCCACAGATGACGGTCCTCACGACTTCCAATACACATACTAGTAGTAGCCAGTGGTGGTATGGTTGCATCGGAATTCAATCCCGTTACATAATACCCACCCAAGAGTCATACTGTTTCAAGAGGAGTGACTTGAGAACCTTCAGATGCAACTGCATCCCTCTTTTTCATATTGGTTTAGATTATTCAGAAATTTTCCCTACCGCTGGTGCCACTGCATGACCCTTTCTGAGTGAAAGCTCCAAAGACTTTTCAAAAAATCTATAAGCTCATACAAAAGTATGCACATAGAATCCCTTTGATCTCATGCAGTTTCGATTCTCTCTATATATCTTTCTAGTATCGGCTTCATATAATCTATGTTGATCGTCTCATGGAGTTACGGCTGGGCCTTCCTTCCTGCCGGTCCATTCTTATTCCTTCAATCCAATCTTGGGAGACAGAGCTCAATAATATCTTATTGCAAGGAAGAATAGGAGGAATACTTGACGGAGTGAAATTGAAAGAAAAGAAATAGCAACAAAAAATTCTCAAGAGATACACAATATTTCCTTGTGCTCACCGGCAAAGCGGCCAAATGGGTGCTAAAAAAACTTTCATTTACTCTGCAGGAACTATATAGTCGTCCAGCAGTGTATAGCTTAAGGCTCAAGGGTGTATGTGTAGTTTGATATTTGCAGATCGGAAGGAGTAGTAGGTTCTAAATAAACTGTGAGGAAGAATGAGATCCGATTCCAATGCTGAGTATAGTGTTTGTGTGGTACTTTTTTGAACCAGATTAGACTTAAGTATAGTTGGTGGAAATATTCTATTTCAGTATCGACCAAGGGTCCCTTACTACAAGAGAGCAATCAGGTTTCGAATTTCCACGTCCAACATCCCTCATCCTCTTAAGCTTTGGGTTTAGTTCACTTAAAGTTGATCCTCTTAGTTATAATCAAGGATGGGAAAATTCCGACTTTCTCTGATCCAAGGAAGGGACTTTTAGTCTTTGAAATCTCTAACTGTGAACTGAAATGAACCATTGATAACTCACTGCTCCCAACCCTCCTTAAAGTATAATACACTCTTGTAACATAATGAAGTCAGAAGTATATAGGAAGGAAGTTAAGTAAATTCCAAGAAATTATCAAGAAACATATGCTACCTCCGTATGGCCAAACTGAGAATCGGATCGGGATTCTCTTATAAGTCAAACCCAACCCGAGTGACCGCATTCTCTCTACTTTGAACAATTCTACTAAATCTCAAAAAGCTCTCTCAGCTCTCTATATGTTTAGAGTTAATCTCCTCTGCTAGTTTATAAAGTTTGATCTTTCCCTAGTTCCAAGAGAAGGACTCAAGCCTTGTACCACTTACTGTTTACAACCACAGGCATAAAGAGTCAGATATTATGTTTATTGTGGTAAAATAACAATGAATATTTCCCAAACCTCATCTCATCATCCAAGCTCAATGGCATGGGCTCCACAGAGTAAACCCAGCCTAAGTTCCTCTCTCCAAGGGATTGCTGAGGGAGGAAATAATGGCCATGTCATTTAAAATAAAAAACCCTACTTGGCGTACTCATGACAATTTCAAAAATTTTATTCACTTCTTTTACAACAGCTCAACCAGCATGAGAAGGTTTTCTTTCAGGGTGAGTCCCAACTGGAATGGATCTGTGTATGTAAATGCAGCCTGGAGAGAATGGAGACAGAGGGACAAAATTTAGTATCATATTGAGCCAAATGGGCTATCTTGTCATAATCTATCCGGCTTTTATTGCTCGGCCAATGTTGTTTTATCTAAATAGTCCTTTCCTCAAGCAATTGAGCTCGTAAAAGGATGTCATTGTTATGTAGATTAAATTACATTCCTATTGCTCTCCGCTGATAACTTCCTGATTTGATTCATTATCTTGGGATGAGCTCAATTGAAGCATTCATAATCTTACTGTCGAAATACTAACCATTCAATCCATACGCATGCATATACCCTGTAGTCAAATAATGTTTGTAATTTGTGATAATAGGCTAGGGTATGAAATGATACTCCGTCAGCGTTATTATCGGATGTTATTAAGTTATCATGTTTTCCTATAACATCCTTCCTCGAGTTTTCCTGGCTTTTAATACAGAATCCCTGTGTAGAACCTCTCTCTAGACTTTCCTTGATAGTTTCCAACGAGCAGATTGTAATCCCAGCACTACTGTTTTCCCACCCTTGGGCAACAGTTAAGCTCTTGGCTTGTAGCTTGTACGTTTCAAATAGTGATATAATACATTTCTAAACATGCTCTAAAAGGATGGGATAAAGATAAGAGTTTTGATATAAAATAATTACATCTACTAGCTATTTCCCCCCTTTGCTATAAGCTTGGGATTATAATACACACAGAGCTCTCTGGGCTTTCGGTCGTCTCTCTCTCTCTCTCGAACTCTCTCTCCTATCCAATCCAATTTGAGAGATAGAATGAGGCAAAGTATAATTTGACCTTATAATATTACTGTATTATCGTCATCAACCAAATTGAAAGCCTCCGTATGCCACAGATAAAACTAATAAGACAAGCTTGTCCCATAGACTTGGGATTTATCCAGCACATGGGTATCATATCTCGTCTAGTACATCGCTATAGGCTTTCAAATCCTAAATGACAAGATTCTAAAGTAATTGCAAGTCAATTAGAACCTAATTTCTAAACTTTATGCTGGAAATTGAGAATAATAGAGAGTCTATTATAGCAGATAATGATGAGGCGATATGATATGGATTTAAATACAAGACTTAGGCCTTATCGACATAATAGGATGTTCATTGAATGTTGATGATAGTGGATTTCTTTAGTGTTTCCTACCATTTGTCCTTTTATTTGACAGTTAAATACACACTGGATTATTATTATTATAGCCCCGAGCCCCGAGCCCCGAGTATACTCACCAGGTTAATCCTAGCCAGGTAGGTCCCATTGGCTAGGTATATCACCAGGTTAATTCATATGGACATTGCATTCTGATTTTGTAATCTGATCTATTAGTTTAAATATTGTTACTATTTGAACCTTTTAATTTTGTATTTTTATGCATACTTATAATGCTGTATGTTTTAATTTTTGTAATACAACATTTTCAAACTCATGACTTTAGGTAGCATGGCTTGGGCGACATGTGAAAACCCGAATAGGTATTAGAGTGAAAGGTGCGGATCAGCTTTTAGAGAGAAAGCTCGTTGAGGAATGGTATCGAGGGTTA
>JAQFYM010000148.1:0-112787 GCA_034694785.1 Agrenia bidenticulata | reverse complement strand
CATAAATTGGCTTAGAAGCTTGAAATTTTTATAAACCTGGCTCGGGCTATATGAAGTTGCACCTGTGAGTTTTTATTGGTTAAACTTTTAAGTTTGAAAACACAGTGCCCCGGAAAATTGATTCTGATCGGCTAGTAATAAATATGTAGCGCTCGATTGAACTAGAATTAATCCTGTTTTTAGTATCCATTTACACCATAGACTTTGGTGGTTAATGGACCACTATCATCTAAGTAATAAATGGATAAAACGTGATGAAATCAAAGGGATTTTTAAGAGCCTCTCCCAGACACATGGAGACAAGTATTTTATATGCTTGGCATGACGTCTTTGACACCTGTATATTTTGTGCTCTGAATTGTCTCTAAAATTACTTAGAAAATTTTTTACGATGAGAAAAATAGCCACATGCTTGTATATTTCTATCGAGTTGAACGGCATCAGGAAACGAGTGCTATATACCGATGAAAAGAAATGGGACAAGCTCTTCTCAGATGTTGTTCAGAGGTCTTCCGTCGCCAATCACGAAGATGATATGAGACTTTCCATAGATTTCGTCACTTTTAAAAAACAAAAAATTTAGAAAGAGGACTTGCAGTATCAAAGCTTAAGCTAGTCGTGATTATGATGTTATGTTTTTCGGGATCTATGGATTGGAACATGACCTGGGATAGGTAAAATTATTTACCTCTATTTTTGTAATTTTATAGACGAAGGAAGTTGCTCAAGGCTCAAGACTTAAAGAGAATTTCTTCGACCAGCGGGTCATCTCATGTCGTGAGACTATTCATGACTAACACACCTGTGGTTCTTTAATTTGAATCTTTTCGTCTCCAAAAATTTGTAAAACTAAAAACAAAATTTTTATATTCAAGCTCTAGAATCCGTCTGAAAAAGTACAAATTTTTTCTAAGTTCGATCACAAAGATAATGACCGTGCGAGCAAAAATTTCAGAATCAACACAAATACAATGAAAATCTGAATAGTTATGATGAAAGAACTTTCCAGAAAATTTCAATCTCAAAGAGGTTACCGTCTTAACATTCGAGAATAAACGTTCTTATGCAGCTGTGTATTAAAAGTAAACTATCAACGTCATAATCTGTTCAACAGCTTATTTAGACTATTTCGTTTCCTGCCTTATATCAAGTTCCTCTTGAACCCAAGATTAATGGAACTAAAGCTGCCAGTGGCATCAGTCAGATCGTTGTCCTCCATCGTCACTATCTACGAAATTCAAATCAAGATTAAGAATACATGTTGTCTGATATTAATCTGGCACTTGTCGAAAATTGAATTATTATCCGGCTATTGTGAAATTACTGAAATAACCTTTGTGCAGAGCACTTAATAGAGTCCTCCCAGGTATTGAAAACTACTGAGTCAACAATCACAATCTCTCCACGAGTTTAGTATCTATTTAATAGCTTAATAATCACAATTAGGAATCATGTGAGCAAAATTCTATTTAATTTTCAATTTCGTCTTTGAGTTCAACAAATCAATTAAATACATATTTATAAAATACATTCTCCTTTAGTGCAATGGTCTTCTTCCTTAGAACTAAGAGCAGAAACGATGGGACCCATGTGGGCATAAACTCTTTGGGGTTCTGAAGGCCAAAATTAGAAATTCATTTATTCCAAAATAACTGAGATAAGTCGTCGTGCCAGAGTTTACTAACTTAGAGGTTAAATTTTACATATACCCTATTAAGATATATACACCTTTACACGAAAGGTGCAAATGTTTAGTAATAATCGAAACTGTTTGGAGTTTTCTTCTAAATTCAATAGTTGGCTTCATATAAGTAAAATAGCAAATTTGACCAAAGTGAAACCACCAGGGAGTTATAGGTTACTTCATAAAGATTGCTTAAAATCAACACCATTTTAAATGTCATATAATTTTAAATCATAACAAAGACTGAGTAACCAGTGAAAACATGTATTCTGTTTTTTTCAACTTCTAAGGCTTTAAACAAGTCAAGAGTGACTAGGTCGGTGGACTTTCCACATTAATGAAACGGGGCTCAAGGCTCATTATAAGTTCACCTTGCCTGAGGAAATCTGTTGAGAAATTACGGACTCGGCGTACATGCAGCAGAAGCCAAGGAGCAAAGGCCGAAGTACAGGCAGTACACCTGTCACTTTATCAACACAGAATACGAGCCCTACGTTTCGTTTCCATAGCCCAAAACACCTCAAGTTGGCTGGTCGATGGTGAAAGAATCAATTAGATTTCTCCTACCAGCAGACTGACTGCCTTATTTCTTTTATTTAATCTAGTCTCCCTTAATTATCTTTTTCTTCTCGTTTTCTTGAAACTTATTTTTTCAAAACTTCCATCCTTTTCCAGTCCAACATTTAATCCTTTCTCTATCGTCCGTCTGCCACGTGTCCCCTGATGGCAGCGCAACTAAATTATTTGGAACCCCTAATTTCCTTCTTCTGGTCTCGATGAACTTCTCACTATTCACCTGTTGCCCAGCAGAACGAAACAACTGACTTCAGAACACACTAGGACGGGACGGATACCCATTTCATCCTGTTTTGTTTTTGCTACCGCTTTTTTACTCCATTTTATTTAAAAGCTGACTTTTAAATTTCTACTTCTGATACAACAGGTGATAAAAAGGCTCCTTTGTATTGGGACTTTGGGACATGGGTACCTTGTTACAGGTACAATGCCTTCAACAATGGACGAGGTGATTCTTGTAGTAAAAAAATACCTCTTATATTTCATCTTCTTATTTCGCTGCCTGTGGTCAGTATTAATTCTTTTATATATAAGTATCTTCCACTGGCTAGAATCCCGCTCTGTAAACAAGAAGACACCAATAAAAACGATTGATATGGAAGAACTTGATAAAAGGTTACAAAATTAAAGACAGAATTAGATAAGATGCACGTTGGATTTTAACAATGGTCCTATAACATGTCAACATAAGGGGTTTCCCAATATAAGCCAAGCAGTAGCCAACGGGACTGGATTTTTTATCCTGCAAGAAGAGCCAAAGAGTTATTTTATTGTTTCGTTTGTTGGTACCTGTCGCACCTGTCGTCCAGCCAGTTCACAGTCTCTGTAACTTAATACTGATAATTCAATGATACTCATCAAGTTATTGGAAGCTGTTGAATATTTTGCATCAAACATCTCCTGTAATTACTCAGAAAAGCAAATGCTTCATCTCCCAACTCTAGGGCCACTTAGGAGTTCAGCTGGTTTTGCGACCGGCTCATGCTAAACCAATGAAAGGGTTGGTAATGCTAATAGCAAAAAATGTATAAAGTAACGCATGGTACTGAATATACAACAGATATCGCAGGTGCCTACAGGTTTCCGTCTTTCGGAAGACAACTGCTACTGCATTCCTCTATTTCCTACTTGAGATCCCTGTTTGCCTCCTGTTGAATTTATAGGAAGGGAGGGCGCGATTCAACAACATAAGGGTGCTTCTGGCATCTGACTTCTGAGCGGCGTCTATTGTTGTATAGCCAGAGGCTAAAGTTGGAAATAATATTATATCTTGGGTCCATTTAAATAAACTAATATAACAACAAAAAATATTGATAGAAATCAATCGAATCGGATTTTAAATTTTTGATGACATTATACATTATTACATTTCAGAAATTATCAGAATCATAGGGTTAAGTTTTTCGTAGAGTTCGTAGCTTCAGACGCGATAACTTTATAATTTATATTTCCAATAATATACTTGAACCCATGATTTTAGTAGTTGTCATAAAAGTATTATTGACACATCTCAGTGCACCTGTCTCTTTGTGCCCTGCTTATCTTAACTTGTGTAAACAACCAAATTTGCCAAACAGATAAGCGATACTCGATGCATTTGTCAAGGTACATTGAGTACAAGTGCACTTGATTTAATTTTGCACTTGCTTGTTATTTTAGCTTGAACTCGTGGACATGTACTCCAGGCCAGGGGGATGTAATATTACCTGGTCCTCGGTACACCACTCGAAAAAACTTATGGGGTATAAGTGGTATCTGTTGCAAGTATCTCTATCTTGGATTTTGCTACATAATAGTTAGCTCACGATCACGAGTAAAGCGAAGAGCTATGTTGCAGTTTAACGTCCTAAAATTTGCATCAGAATTCACAAACAGAAAGCTTCAGAATCAGAAAACGATTACAAAGTGCTGAAATTTGGTTTGAAATTTTATTTTAGCAGTATGTGTTGAAATTACATATTTTCCCAAGATATCTTTAATAATTGATGTGCCCTTTTTTAAATTTGATCCTGTCCTAAATCAAAATGATAATTTCCCCGATAATCACAGCCCGTGCAAGAGACTCGTATTTTGTCTTGCTAATCATGAACATTAGTATGCCAAGAATGTAAAAAAAAAGATATAAGAGAATGATTGGTTACTTATCGTGCAATTTTTATCTTTTAATAGAATGGAGAGATGAGCAGGAAATACGATAGGAAAGAGCAAGCAAGTGTGGCATGGATTTGTAAACCATCAAGAGGTATCAGAGTGGCTAAGTTAAGCATAAAATCACAAGTCATTCATAACATCTCTCAGTTAGTGGGCTTTCCTTCGATTGTAACAATGGATTTTTCTGTTAAGCGATCAAGACATGAACAATGAGAGCAGTCCCTTCCGTGTTTGGTTGCAAGGGCAAAGGTTACTAGCTCTCTAAGTCATTACTTTGCAGTCAGATGAGACCTACAAAACCTCCGCCTACACTCACATTATTTTTATTAAGTGTTTTATCTTTACTCATGATTTCATGGCATCAAGCGGTACCGCACGATGACGTTTAAAGATTTCTCCAATTTTATCTCTCATCATAACAATGGTCTTTAGGACTGATGATCCCTATCCGTAATTCCAAGTTTATTGCTCTCCTTTATAATCATTTACAATATCCTACTCTGACCTGAGTTGAGCTTCGGCACTTGTACCGAATCCACTTGTGTACACTTTATACGCCCTCGGATACTTCTTTCTAAAAACGTCAAAAGAAGATATTCTTGTGTAGTTGGAGATTCACAGGTTGAAGCAATTGTTGTGGAGATTGCTACAACAATTGTAATAGTAATAAAATATAAAAACAACCTTGTCATGAGTTTAAAGACAAGAGGCGATGTTTTTATTGGATTAAAACAATTGAGATTTTGAGGCATCAAATAGTTTTAGGTGTTTCATTTTATACCCTATTGTTTATCAAATGTTTCGCAGCTGTGTAGGGCAAGCCTTTTCTAAATCAGTCAAGTGATCCTTGTCACAGTATACACCTATAATGAATACTGCTAAATATTTCCGCAAATATTTGTGGTTTAGTAATTGGTGCACCTTATGAATCCTGTAAAGATTCTCATAATATCATATAATGTAACTCTATAGAGATTGATTTAGCTTTAATTAATCCAACTCATTCAATCACAGACCCCACAGCAGCAGCTTTATAAGTCTTTGATTACTTAGCATTTGTTTTTATTAGTTTTAATGTCTATGTGTTTTAGTTGCATCAGAAAATAATTACCAATCAGTTCATATTACACAGACGAATGCATATAGATCACTGTACTTCGAAATGGTCTAGGTAGCAGATCTGCATAAAATATTTGTAGTTTATATTTAAAACTATTTAGAAAAAAACTCGGGGAAGGCTTTCAAGTGCTGCAATCTCCTTGAATTAAGATATTGTAATTGTAAGTAAAGGATTATATATGGATAATGCACAATTAAAAGGGCGTCAACTTCTAGCCACCCATCTCAATCAACTAATCCTAACAACTTCACTACTAGAAAAAATTGAAACTCTCTCCTAGGATGAAAGTAAACTCCATGTACTTAAGTGTTACATATATTATGACAACAAACTTATATGTCCAAGACTATTGTAGTTCTGTATGGTACTTGATGAAACATATGAAATTAATAACCCCTTGACTATTTTTGTTACTTAATTTGCATTTCATTTGCCTTTATTATTATTTCTTGCATTTAATTGTATCGAGAAACCTGTAAAAACAAACGTTTATAAGAAACAGTACGCATTAAATATGGAATTATTTCTGTTATGACCAAATCTAACCAAATCATTTTAAATTCGCAACGAATAACGAATTGAGTTCACAGCAAAGTGCGATGAGAAAATAGTGATGATTTTAGTAAGAAGGCAGGCAGGTGTGATAGACAAGATGGTAAAAGTCACATAGTTCCTGTTGCTGTCAAAAAATAATATTATTATCGAGATCGAGATAGAAGATCTTACAGTTCGTCCTCGTTTTCGATAGGAGCATGAATTAAAAGGGGAGAAAACGTGACCAATGAGATGATGAAATGTTGTAATCGTGGCTTATCGATGACAATAAGAAAGCAATTATATGTTTTGCAAAGATGACTGTAGCCATTCTCTCCATCCTGCTACTGTTTGGTATTTTTTTTAAATGATCTGTATTGAATTAGAATAAAAATCCCAAAGCACAATGGCATGAATTGAAATTGACTAAGTGATTATTCCACCTTATACCATTCTAATCTAATTCAAACTCTAGGACATCCTAGAATATTATTATGCTAAGCTTTAAGATTGAGTACAGCAGCAATAATGTTGTTTCGAATTCGGTAGCAATATTATATTTGTTAAAATTTTACAATGTTATTAGAGAGAGGGTTCACTGACTTGCATCGTCTTCTTTCTGTCTTTGTTGTTTCTCATATGGATACTGCTGATGGAAACTTTGGAATACTTTGGATATTGGAGTTTTATGTTTGGCTAGTGCTACTGTACAAATTATGGATTCCTCGACATCGTTACATCCATAATTTGTATGATATTTAAATGTAGAAGTAAATGTTTCTAAACACCAAATGTAAAATTATGGTAAGGCCAATTTATGAATGCGTTTAAAAAAGTATATTTTGCTCAGAGTTCTAAAAACATCGAAGGGAAGGGAAAGCTTTAAAATTGTTGTTATGTGTATGAACTGTTTTTATGTATGAAGATTGATCCCCCAATATATTTTAGATTTTTAAAAAACGCAAACATTATCAACAAATATCGCTAAGAAATCCAAGATTAGAAATAGTCTAATTAAACGAGAGAAGAAAACTTTCTAAACAACCTTATTAATCGTACTGCAATGACACCTACATTTTCAATTATGATTTTCTTTCGTATGAAATACTAATGTACTAATTTTTTGATAGTCGATAGCTAAAGAAAGAACTTTGTACACTCATTTGATACACGTAGACGTATACAGCAGTCAGTACATGACCAATTATAGGAAACAGGTGGGTATATCCTTATCATTTCCATGCAGTCACCAGTAGTGAACCGTTGTTTCTGTAATTAACTTTTATGTATTACCAGAGAGGGATGTGGCATATGGCTACTTATCTATCCACCACTCACAGACCCCTTTTTCTGATCGTTCATTCTTTTCCGTACCTCTAAGCATAACTTTTCAGCTTCTAATTCTGTGTACGTGGAGAACTGTATTTAATTACTCATTCAAATTCATATGCTGATCCCATGATCCCATGATGCTAATTTATGCAGAATTTTTCTGGAATAGATAGGTCGGATTATTCTACTAGGCTTAACCTGTCAGGAAAGGTTGCAATCAAGTGGCTTTAATTTCCCATGTTTGAATGTCTGATATGTCTCAAACAGACTTGGATAAACAGTACGATGCGATCAATGCCAGAAACTTTGGATTAAGTACATGGAACGAAGAAAGAGAAATGTATGGTAAACACCTGTGCTATTTTATGCAAAGTTTCATGATTAGAAGTACACAAAGTCAAGTTATATATTCGAATACGAGTCGCAATATTTGTTTCTTATTTTATTCCAGCAGCCAAGTATCAGATCAAGAAGAATCTGTTGTACACACTTTTCGTCATAATCTAGTACAAGGGATATTGTTAAATTTATAAACCTAACTCGTCCAATTTTTGTAAAGGATGTGTATAACTATTAATAATATAAATCTCTGTCAAAGTCTATTAAGGATAAGCGCTGAGAGTAGTTTAATAATGTTGAAGAGTATAATATTTTAAAATATGTATCTGTACATTTGACTAAGAATGTATCTTCAAGTCTAAATTCATAAGACACAACAAGGGTAATGGCACTGATATTCTCAATTTCAACAGTTAACAATAAATTGTTGATTTAATCGACCTACCTACTTATCTCTTTAAACTATCTACCATCTCCTCTCACAGCTTAAATGGTACAGCTAGTAAATTGAACACGGGGTGCTTGCTTTAAATAACTATACATTATATGTAGCAATCGCTCATTTGTACAGCTTGAGATTACTCGGTGCTTGAAAATGGGGATGAAGTGCAACCTCCTTCCTCGTGCTTAACAAGAAGAGACATTCTGGAGAAAGTTTTCGAACAAGATTTACACGAGTATTTCTTCACCTCCGAGTGGGTCTGAAGATGAGCTCTGAGATTTGAGCGATCAGCAAAGGCTCTGTTACAATGCTGGCAGGTAAATGGCTTCTCTCCGGTGTGGGTTCGAATGTGTCCTTGGAGCAACCAGGGCCTGGAGAAAGCTTTTCCGCACAAGTTACATTTACAGGGGAGAGTGTGGGTTCTGATATGCATCTTCAAAGCACCCAGAGACAAGTAGACTTTTTCGCAGAACTTGCAGATAAACGACTTCTTATTTTGACTCGAACAATGGAACTGAAGATGCTTAGACAGACCGGAGAAAGTTGAGTACGACTTATTACAATCGGGGCACTGGTATCGAACACTCCCATTCACATTGGTGGGGACAATATTTGCCTCACTTTTGAGGCTGTGGGCTTCTCTATTTTGAGAATTCCCAGTTTCATGACTAATGACCGATTCCAAATGTTCAGGTGAGTTTGGAGAAAGCAGGTAGCCGTAAGATTCTTTTTGATCTACAGGCTGAGAGCGACAGTCCTGATGGTGATGATGGTTATGGTTGTGATGGTGTCTGGAGAACATATCCACAGGAATTCCACGGCTCAATGGTACTTCTTCCAGGTAAGTCGTTCGACCTGAAGGACTCATCATTCGAGATCGGTGGTTTTCTTCAATACGGAGGACAGGGTAGGCTGGCTCATGGGTCAATGGTGGGGACACATGAGGGGGTGACCCTGCATCTCGACATCCATTAATTGGGGCATAGTGAGAAGGGAACTGGGTTAAAGTTGGAGGCGAAGGTCGGCTAGGGGCTGAAGAGCCATAAACTTCATATTGTGATCGAGAAATGGCTGAAGGGTTTGATGAGAAGTTGAGTGGCACATAGGTATTGACTTTTGGCCAGGAAGCTTGAGGATTGAGATTAATTGGTTCCAAAGGGCCATTTGATAATGGCTTAATCGAATGAGAAACCGGTCCAAAATTTGATGGATTTCCAGACGCAGGCAAGGAATACTTTAGATTAATATCTCCCGAGTAATTAGCTGACTGGACATGATGATTATGGGGAAGAAATGCATCCCCTCTACCAGCTACTACGGAAATTGGAGGTGGTGATGGCAAATTCTTCTCCTTTACAGATAATCTTAGATCTTCCGGCTTTGTTGATAAATTTTCTGGCTCAGCGTGGTCGGATGGGCCGGGGGATAAAGCTATTAATGCAAATAAAAGATACACTATTTAGATTACTTGGTCATTTAAATCGGATTTAAATGAGAATATTCCACTCATTCATCCATTCAAGGCCTTTCCTCCAAAACGAATTTAAACTCCAGCTAACAAACTACATTCTAAATCAACTTTAAATTTCTTCAAAAACTCACCTTTGCAAGAGAGATCCGAGTCGGACAAAGAGTCCTCAGCCGGGTCGTATTTCAACGGCCTCTTTTTCAGGGGACAGTGGCTATAGTTTGCAGACCTTTTCAGGGAAGTCACAGCGTGAGGCATTTTGGCGTCGTATTTTAAATTTCAAAAAACTTTCAACTTTCAAAAATAATATCCTTCAGAATGTTTTCTTAGTCAAGCAAGACAACTTTGTCTATTCTGAATGAATGCTGGTACAAGTATTTATTCAAGGAGGCAACTTGAGATTGTTTCGATCCCGTAATTCAAGAGCGTCTTTACTGTATGCGTGCTAAGCACGGACTGAACTAAAACTCCAACTGGTTCACATTCTTATCAGGTGTGTTCCGTCCGTTCGTCCAACCGTATGGGATGGTGGGTTCCCCCAAACGAATAGCCGTACGTATGGGATGGAAAGGAGCACGTGCTTTGTGACCAATTCGATTCTAAGTCTTTAGGGGTCTCTTCCTTTTTTCTCTATATCCAGAATTTCTCGTCTGCGTATTCAGTATACTCTACCAGCGATCATCTCTCTTTCCTTGCACCCGACGACCCGACCTACGAATTGTAGTTACCAGGCTACAGAAGAACGGAGGGATAGGTTACCCTATTCCATTTAAGTGCCGGGGAGAAGAGGGTCCTAAAAGGAACCAGATCTGCTGTCTATACATTTAGTTGCTTAGGGACTGCAGTATAGCAAAGGCCAGATTGAATCTATCCGTAATATCTAGTTTAGCAGTGGCTAGTAGTAACTAAAGATCAGGACTATATAAGAATAACAAGATGTGCTCTTGGAGTATCGAGCGAGTATATCGGGGATCAGAAAGCAATCAGCCGACAGGACCAGTTGCCTCCTGAGAGAAGGCTCTTTTCATTCAAGAACAGGTGCAAGTTAGAATCCCATACAAGAAGATCTTACACACATTATTATGATGCCCTTTATGTTTACCCTAGAATGTATATTTCTTCCAATGGTAGAAGTACAGGACGCATATAGCTAGGGCCTTTGGTTCTCCCTTAAATTAGAGGGGTACTTGATAGTTTTTCTATGCCCAGTCCGAACTGGAAGATGTGTATAGAATATCCAGCCAGATTTTCGGTTCAATCCGATATGGCCAAAATATAAACTTCCCTTTTCATAGTTTTGTATACATAAGCAAGCATACTTCAAAACGCTCTTCTATGATGTTCAAATACCAAATGCCTTGAGTCCTCGTTCATAGAAAACGGATGCACCAAAATGTGGTGTCTATAGTATGTATATATCTATGTGTGAAAATACTTGTGTATAAATGAGACTGATGAGGTTAGGATTTGAGAGGAAGGTTATGTTATAGGTTGGCAGGGCACAGAGGGATGGTATATCACTAATATTGGAATTGTTAATATTTATAGTTGAATGTGGCTGGGTATTCCTATAAGTTATTGACGTTTAAGATGAGATGTTTTGTACTCAACATAGCTGGTATTTGATCTCTAGGGCAGGAGGATCGGAGAATTTTCATCTGCCTCGACCTTACGATTATTCATCAAAGGGTACACATGGACAGGGTCCCTGGTTTGGTCTGCCTCGCTGGGCCTGCAGGCATGTGTATGGGATTTCAGTCTTGTTGGTCGTTACGAATAATGCATAATATTTGGGAAAAGTCCTTTCGTTTTTGATGAGTAGGACCTAAGAGGACTATATGGAGAAATCCTTATGACTGACTGAAGATGAAACACATTCATCTTCAAAGCCACTCATCCATGCAGAAGGAGTGGTACTCAAGATCAGTAATTGAAAAATAAAATGAATTGACTACTGCAAGGTTCTCTGGATGAGGAGGATGACAGGCTCGAGCCATTAAACCCTGAATCTACCATAACTTAAAGGTCTTAAAGTTTAAAGGGAACTAGAAGCTCGATGACAAGTTTTTTTGAAGAAACGGTTTGTACCCTTGCCTGTGCCATGTGGCAGACTTTAGCATATGAAACGGAACTGAAAATTAAGGGCGCTTGCTTGCTTTTTTAAGACACATTTTTCTGAATTAATTAAAAACGGGAATTTGTTTTTTGTAACGAATTGCCCATTGAACACAACTTCAATTGGACTGACTTAGCCTACAAATTTGCACCATGAATACAACAGAATACCAAATGTAGTAATCTGATATCAAGGAGTTTCATACACTTTGCTGTAATTCAGGCTTTTTTTATTCTGTGGCAATAAGAAGGGTGCCACTGCCAAGTCCACAATACAAAGGCTTAATATACATGCGACTTTTGATGCTATATATTATAGTATTGCATAAAAATATAAAATGACAATGGTAGCTGGATATACCTTTGGCATATAAACTCTGGACTTTTATATTTCGGATTTTTTTTTAAATGTTTCAGAAGGAGCAGCTGCACCGGAATCCCTTTTCAAATAAAAGGTGGGCTACTAGGCCAACCGACTCGCGACTGGTCGCGAGCCCAGAGGTCCCCGAAAATGCCTGAGCTTTTACAACTTAAAGATATAATCTGGTATAATTCGTGGTTAAGTATAGCCTTGTCGTACAACTAACTGAAGCAAATCAGGATAGCAATCATTGGGCTATATATTATTTGAATGTGATATGAAGGGAACCTTACCTTTTAAGCACTCACAATCATCACTCACTATCACCCCAACTGTGTCGTCATTCACAACCGACCCTGGATGGACAAGTACTATTCACCCTTAAAAATCTTTGTCAATTTTCGCTTTACCCTCCCGAATTCGAGAATAGAAGCCTTCAGCTGGTGCGGATGGATTCGGAGGGATATATGTACGCACCATGGCTTGGTGTGTCAACTTGTTCTGCTTATCCGTTCTAATTCATCCGATCCAAAGGTCTGAAGGAAGAGTGCATATGGTTAATTGTTGAAATCCAATGCAATCTCAACCTGGTAGGATCATCGCCATCCTCAGGGAGTGAAGAGCAGATGAACGAAAATTTTGATGGGTCTCTCACAATGTAGAGATGAATTTCCATAGCTTTTGATCCCTGGAAAATACAAACCGAAGTCCGTTACAGGTTTCTGAAACCGCGCGTGCCGTGTTCTATTATCTGGACGGATTCATTCTCTAAAGCCAAAATTTTCTGTATTGTTGTATACAAACGAACGGCTGTCTGCTTTGTTGTTTAATGCCAAAGCCTATATGATTGTGCAATGAAATATGAAATGACAAGCTATTTGTGTGTAGTATCGGATATATATAGCAATAATAAATTTGAAAAACAACTCTGGCAGGGATGAACTACTTCGAAAAAATCTTTGGAACAGATGATTATGATGAAGTAACCTAATGCACCAGCTGTATTTCTTGTAAAAAGAATCCCTTCTTCAGACCTGCCAATAGTTCATGTTTAAATCATTCGTTTTTTACTCATTCAAAGTATTTTTCTGTTTCAGCTTCGTCGTTCTTAAAATAGTAGGTCTGCTCCTACTAATCCTAACCTAGGGCAATGAGATTGCATTGCAGAATAGGAATGTCAAGTAAAAACTGGATAGCTATGAAGCTATACAGCTATGAACTAGCTCAGTTAGCTGGATGGAAATATAATAATATAATTTGTCGTGAAAGGAAAGCCAGTATTTAAATATGTTTAATGTCTGCGATTTCATTATTTATAATTTATAATTGTTAGAAATCAATAAAGTTGCAATTAAGGTACAATGTGCTACGGTTATGGTTAAATGGAACAAATTCTATTAATTTAGATTCATTAAAATTTGGGTACAACAAATCGAATCTTATCTCAAGTATAATACAGTATATTTAATTCATACTTGGATGGAGTATTAAGGAATCATCGATATTCCACTGGAAGTACAGCATATAAGTAAAGTTTTTCATAGACATTTATGAGTAAGGTGAGGACTTTCAACTTTTTGGATAATAAAACCATGAGAGAAAGGATTAAGTTGTAAATAAAATGAATCTTCCAAGTCAGTGCCAAGTCAAGTCAAAGGTCTTATAGATAGATAAAGTTTTGTCTATTCATGGAATCTTTGAATTTCTCAAATTTAACAGCCAATTTCGAAATAAATAGAAAAACATACATGTGTCAAAAAAAACTCTATTGGCGTATTTCCTTCCAACAAAATGTGAATCTAAAATCAGAAGCAGTGAAATTTTTATGACAAAGCTCTTAGCACAGCAGCAGCCGTAGAAAACTAAATATAAGAGGCAAGAAAAGTAGAGAATTTACAGAATCTACAGAGGAGGAGCTCATTCCTCAACTCTTAGGATAATAAAATAGTACAAAAGTCATAAAAGTCCTTAAAGGAGATTGTGATGATAGATTTCTGGACATATTTTTATTTTTCTCCTATTTGATGTGAAGGTTTCATTGAATACGACCTGCGGGAAACCGCTATTATATTATGATGACAGGAACATATCTTACCAAACAGTGACAAGTCAACTACCGACTTAAGAGTCATAAAATTGCTAACATTTCGCAACGTTAAAATCCCTTTTCAGCCTCGGCATTCAAATGCTAATGTTTTCTTTGGACATTTATTCAGCCACACTCAAATAGAAGAAGCTCTCTGAGTCATAAACATTTCTTTCTTCGTTCTTCCTCTCACGTAAAGTCAATACAAAGAAATGACTCAGACTCGATTCAAACTACGTTCAACCCGATTGAAAGAAAGATTTCTAACTTTTAATTTTAAACCCAAACCCCAAGAATATGCTCGATTTCTCCGAGAGAAATCTACTCAATATCTCAAATTTATTTATGCTTCTCGCCTCGACGTTCATACTACCTACCAATCAGGTTCGATTTGATGGCCTGAATGATATAAGTTCTAATTCATCTTAAATCGTATTCGTAAATGCTACATGGAGTAACGGTGGTCAAACCTATCACCTGTGAGACAATTCCGATGCAAATAAATTTCGTATCACAGTAAATTAAATCTGTTCGATTGTACCTCTCCTGTGATTTATACGAGCATTTTATACTTATTGAATCAACATTACGCAACGTTCAACTGGATTGATGTCAAATCTTAGAAGACGCATTTAACTTTCAGGCCCACAAAACGAAAACACACTCATGAATATTTACCAGGAATCATATAGGATCATCCTTTATACAAAAGATGTCTGAAAATAAGTGTTTCGCAATCTGATGAAAACAGTTGACCCTGAAGCTATGAAGCCTGTGCAAGACATTTTTTATTATTATTTAGGATTATGCAATACAGCTAACTGAGTCTACAAATAAGGGGTTTCAAATCTTTTCGACAGTGTAATCTTACGTATTGAATTAACTTGGTGAGGGAAGCATAACTCATAATAGACAATACTGGACCGTACCAAAGGTTATTATTTTATTTTCGCTAAATGGCATTCTAAAGTGTTCGCTTCAGTTTCATAATGTTCACAGATTTTTTAGTTGGAAGACGTCTTTAATGGGCAATAAAGAGACGCATGTCACATAATCACCGAAAATAATGCTCACCTATATTTTCCGATATTTTATCTAGCTGTCCTTATAAGTTTGGATTGGATGACATCTGTTTCTTCGGTGCTTTTTGAAATTGTTGTGTAAGATTCAAGTTAAGATTATATTTCATGACTGCCCAAGTAACTCATTCCTTCTTGAAAGCTGAGGCCATTATATACATTAAAGCCTTATGTACCCGTACGAAATGTCCCTTTTACTTAAGTCCCATACCTATCCTCGACGTTATCATGGAATGCAGGCATTTAAATAGAGAAAGAAATGATTCTGCAGGCATCCAGGGTTACCTAATCGGTAGTTTATGTGTAGCCAAAGCTGATTGAAGTAAAGCTTTGATGATTTGAAAGGAAACCTTGTCTTTTTGTCTGCAATGGAGTAAAAGGACGAAAGTATTTCTATAAAGGTAAGGAAATTCTAACAAAAGTAAGTCAACTAAACTAACAAGTAACAACACACACCTGTAAACCCAACGTATATAGAAGGTGGTGGTGGCGATGATTCTTGTTTAAAAAGCCAGCTTCTCTATCAAATACTTAGTTTAGGCAGGTACGGCCGTATTCAACGTATACAGTTGAAAGAATTAAGAAATGCGGATGCTGCCAAACCTCGTATAGTAATATTTTTCAGACATTTAAAACGCCTTTTGCTATCGGCACACATGTCAAAGGTCTATTTTTTTACCTTTTTCCTCAAGAATTTCTTTGCTAGCAAATTTTTCATGCATCTTTTGACTTTATTGTTTGCATTTATAGAAATGTTTCTTTTATTTGAGACACCTACAAGTTTAAATCTTTTCGTGTTAAAAATATATGATTTCCTATCTGTAAAAGTGAATGATATTTTTTATTTGAAATGAACCCTATGATTCTCTACTCTTGATACATTTTAAGATTTCAGTGTACAGACACAGCTAAAAGTACTCCCTTTTACCATTTAAAGAAGTCGGAATTCAAATTTCGAAGAAAAAAGTCCAAGGATATTTATACATGATTCAATAGTCAATGGAAATGATAATATTTGTATTGAAAATGGAATGGGAAATGAAATACAGGTAAATAATTCAGAAGATTCGTCATTGACTTAGTTTTGGGTGAAGATTGAATCTTGCAAGGTATTTGAATAAATTTTATAGAAATAAATTGACAAAAATAAGCTCCAATATTCAGGATGGATACACACTGAAAGAATTGATTTCTCTGCTGACATGATTGATGCAAGTATGAACAGGTATTGTGTAAATTCGTCAGAGGCGTTTTCAATACCTGATTGTATCACTAAAAGTCTTTAGTATATACTGCACTCGTGTTGTTCTTTGTTCTATCATTTTTCTTACGAATTTTTTTCGTTAAACGTTTAATATGTTCAATATGTTCGGACTTAATCCACGTATAAAAGAATTTAGATCATTTAAAAAGGAAATTGTGCAGAAGCTTAAAGAGATTTAATCATAAACATCACCTTCACTATGCTCAATAGCAACTTCTACATTTGTATGCAATGTAATCATAAAGGAATAAGTACAATGTAACATGTTTTCTGTACAATGCCTTGAAAATAGATAACCCCAATTGTCAGTAAATCAAGTGTCTCGAAGAAATACCTGTTGACAATCATATTTTTATTTTCAGGTCAAAGTGGATCGATTGATTTTTCCGTAAAGATGCCAGTAAATTTATTCAACTATTAAAGAAATCAGAGTTGCAATAAAGGATTAATTAATTATAGAAAATATTTCAGATGATTTAACAGAGATTATATAGTAATTTAAGAAGTTACTGGGTTAGATTATCTTAGACTTAAAATGAATTTAAATGAATATGTTGAAAAATGAATTTTAGCAATGAATTAGCATTAAAATGAATATATTTAATTAATGTAATAAATTTCAACCGCAAATTACCACTATCGCTTGCACTTGTAAAATACAATTACAAAAGTTTACGTATTGAGTTTTAGTTGGTAATGCATCAGGATTTATTTTGTACTTATGGGATATTTCAAATATTTGAGGCTCTAATAAAAACTTTAATACACTTAACAAGATGAAGAGTTTGATTTTTTTTAAATCATCGAAAAATTTTTGCTATTTGACATTTCGGTACATATTGTTTGGTATCAGATCATTGATTTATATTATAAATTCCTTTGCCAATAACATATTGGTTTTGTTTCCTCTCTATCCTCAGTAATAATGAAAACGTAAGGATTGTAAAACCAATAAGAAGCCAAACAACAAATTTTACGCAGTTGAACCAAACTCAAATCCCTAAATATTTTTCAGGTTGATCCAGATTTTCCATCACATTTTTTATTGCAACACAACATCAATAATTCCACGAGGAAAGCTGGATAATTAACTCGTGAACTCCAGCTTTCCGTGATGTCACAACGATTCTTCAAATGAAATTAATCAATACTATAGATCTTCCTTTTCACCCAGGAGAGCATTAAAAAAAATTAAATAGTAACCAGAGACCATCGCAGTTTTTACTAAGCTTCAAGTCTTACATAATTTTATTGAAATTATGACGATCACAAAAAATTGTCGTAAAAACCCATTTCTGAAGGCACGGAGTTTGTTTACTGAGCCTTAACTTGGATTCTTGAATCCTCTCTCCTTTTAATTCATGTGAGATAGAAAGTGTGATGGAAAAGCCTTGTATTTGAATATAAAGGGGATGTTGCAGATAAATTTTAAACTACATTTTCTAAATAAAGGGGACAGAGACGATAAAAGATCTCCCATTCGGTTTCTAAAGCTCTACACTCCTTGCATACTATTAAGTATTATGCAAATTCTACCCGTTCCATTCCATCTAGTTCGTGACCATACATTTCCGTAAGGTCTCAAATATTTTTTGTTCAACTGACCCCTTTCATTTAATAACCCTTCATTCAGATGCTCACGCACCTTGAATATTAGAAGACCTTATCAGCCTTTTATAAACTTTAACCGCTTCTCCATGAAGACAGATCTACGACGATTTTTATGAATTTGAATAAAAAATAGGGTAAGTGTCTCTTCTTTCAAGGACTAGTCTCATACGGAATGAGTCTTCAGATTATACCTTTTACACAATATCAACCATGAAGTAAATAGAAGCCGGTTTTATTATTACTGACCGTTTCAATAGACAGAAGCAAAAAGATAGTGTATCACTTGGTTCTTTAGGACTCTCTGATTCATCTCATCGTCTTTAAGGTTCGGATTCTTAGTATTGTAGCCTTTTGAATGTGGATGGTGTACTTTTAATAGAAATGTAAATAATGTTGACCCACAGTCTCATCAGTATGCATTACCATGTTTGCATTTAGAACCCTAAACTTTGTCCTTCTCGTTCCCACACTTAATTTTGTGGGCAGATAATCCATTAATTAAAATCCGTGCAGCTCATCATCACCATCCTTCATGATATGTCACCCCCGATAATATAAGTACATTTATTCGTGATGTGAAGTCCAATCGCATTGAACGTTTTGAATCAAATTGAGTATATTTTTTCGTCTTCTGTACTTTAAGATATTTTTCTAGTCTTTGTTCTGTATCATCTATCCTTTAAGCTTGCTAACCTTCACAATACCTCCCTTCAGAAGATGTTGCGATGTTATGAACAACATTTAAATTAGTCACACTACTAAACATTTTCACATGACGCAAGGTGTTTTGAGGGGTTAACTCATGCTCAATATATTTTCCATTCCATGGATGCGTTGCATTCTCAGAATACACAGCAATATCATTTTCCCAATATTTCTGAACATATTTTTGAAGGAAAAATAACTTTATAGCATACTATAAGAGCATATTCTAGATGCAGACTTCAGAGCTTTGAACTTATCAAGGATTATTTGTCAAAGGGGCTTGTGGTTCATCGTCGGTGGAGGTCTAAGAATTAGGAGAAAACCGATGTTATGTGTATTAAGCATTTAAAGATTCGACTCGCGTCCTGGGCGGTGATGATGGTGAACCGAAGCCGACACTTGACTCCAACTGCTACTATTTGGGTTCAATTTGTATAAGTGGTCTTCAAGGTAACAGTCCTGCAACATGTATCGTGCAATCGTGGAAGAAGTATCTCAAGTTTTCTTGTCATTTAAAGTTTATTTTAATATCTATATCAAATTAAGATATTAAGTAATATTTGGCAAAACTTAACCTAACCTAAAATAATTGTATTTGAACTACAGTTCACATTATGACTGCCACAAGTTTGGCTTTATTCAAACTGCACACAGTCGGTTCGTGGAAATTTCAAATTGAATAATAACAGTTTAATGGAGGACAATAAAGATTTCTGGAACCAGTTGGAACCAATATAAAAAATAAATGCGTAAACAATTTGTCAAACTAAAACAGTAGTGTTCGATCAGCTGAATAGATAAAATTTTCAAGTCACGTATCATCCATATTTTGAATGCGATTAAGCACGCCAATGCCAAGTAAAAGTCATTAGTAATATCTACGATGATACATACTAACGATACTAACTCTGAATCGAGGGCTGTTTTCCATTAATTCGTCATTCACGGGTGAACTCTCAATTTTATTCTATTTGATAACCTAGCGTGGTTGTATATAATAGTTAGAATCTATAGCAAATTAGCAAGGGTGACCATTCTTCTGGGTCGATTTAAAAAATTAAAAATCAAAACTAGAAGTCGGCCAGTAACATCACATTTCTGCCTTTTAGTTCATAGCAAAGGAAAATATTTTTCCGAAATCTGTAATCTCAACACAGTTTAATATTTCAAAACCCTTTCACTTGAATCATACAATTAAACTTTCATACACCATTCACTAAGCATGCATAAGCTTTAAAGGATTCGCTGTCCTGTTACCATAACCGTATACTATTTATGTATTCAAACTTTAAGCAAACGAAGCTTACAAATTCTACTACATTGAAACAGCATCGGCATGCCTTGCTTCTTTTAAAAATCAAGGAATCCACGGTTGCCGGTAAAAACTAAAATGAGAAATATTTGTACTACTACTCCACAATCATAAGTAAATTTAAACTCAAAATATATAAAAGAGATTTTTCAAGTCCACAGAGCATACGTAACCCCTTCGTTGATTTTCGTTTCGGTACCCAAAACCTTTTAAATTCGAGGATAAAAAATTGTATCAAGGATTAGTTAGGTTTCATCTTAAAGCCCATTTTCCTTCGGGTGCCTTTTACGCAATGGTGAGGTCACGGGGATTGGTGTTATTATTGTCAACAAGAAAACGGTAAAACGAGAAAGAGGTATATTTAAGAAAATTGTAAGTCGTCATCTCAATAACGACGGTGTGTTATTAATAATGTACCTAAAAGCATATACGCAAGCATTTTAGTATCCCATCTCTTTGCATCTATTGTAAAGATGTGGAATGGATTTTTCAGCTCGTATGTATCCACATGATGATAGTAATTTTAACACTTTTACGTATCCATGATTGCCACATAAGTACCATAGGTCGTAATCCCAGATATCCTGATTGATACCCCCTTGTTACCGAGTTAGATCCAACTGCATTGCTTACAAAGAATCTATGGCCTTATATTTCCAGGTGGGATTTAAACTGTCAATACATGCAGATGTTTCCGGGGTGGCCAGTAAACTGCACTCATGTATTCTTTGTCACTCTATATTCTAATTATCTTAAGGTGCAAACGTATGCATTTATCCAGCCCAGTCATCAGAACCCTGAGTCAGAGGGCTGCGCCATGGGGCAGCCAGTCCTGAATGTATCAGATTTAAATGATCAAAAACAGTTATGAAGGAGGAGATGAGGATTAAAAAAAAGATAGATGAGAATCCATCCCGGCCATGTTCAATGATATCTTGTTATTAAAGCTTAAAAGTAGGACAACAAAAATTAGATTCACTCCTTAGGTTCACATGGTCAGGAGTGACGCTGATGAAGGATTTGATGTAGTTTGATCTACACCTTGCTTCTTCCTGTGTAGTTCTTTTTATCATTGATTAGAGGATGTGCAGCTTCCCATTCACCTCCACTAAAATACTCCCTTACTTAAATTGAATAATGATTGATAAGAGATGAGAAGCAGGCCTTGTAATAGGTGGTAGTGCTTGCTTGTGACCCGACCAGGTGAGGGTGAGCTGAAGATTGGAGTAAAAGCACTCTCACTACCACCACAAATGAAATCAACGTAAACAAAGGGTCTCCGGAGTGAACGTCGGGTGATGATGAGAGACATTTTTACTGAAAGATTAAAACTTATGTATGTCTACATATTTTATATAATAGTAAATGGGCTCTGGAGGTTAATAAATAAGACTGGGTATAATAATACACACCTCTTTCATCCCCATAGGTTTGATATATCATCCCGAAAGAGGAGAATTGACAGCCGAACTTAACGAAACGATTACATCACATCGGCAGCTGGTGTATTATCTTACTCAGCCATAATGTGAGTGAAATCCATTTGTTCATTTTAGGACTCTGTTAGTTACCAGTTAGTACACTGTACACTTATTCAACCTTAATGTTCGATGAGCTTCATTTCATTTATTGAAGGTGCAGTGGGTGCACACCATGTTTGCTGGTTGGAGTACTAGGAGATGGTCTCACAGACAGGTGAGAAAGGTTTGTAGTATTACTGGAGCCCAGCAGGGATCACATTTCACGATTGTCTTTAAATTTACCAAGTACCCAGATCGGGCTACCATCCGTTTAGCTTTAGACTTGGGATTTCACCCAAATTAAGAGGTTCTGCTTTTAGTAATCGATATTTTACGCAGTTTTTTTTATCAGTGGTTTCAAATAAACATCACAGACCAACAAATCAATCGACAAATTTTTAAATAAAATATATACATCAAATGTTATCTCGTCATTCAAAACACAAACAATTTTGCATATCATCAACAATAATACAAGATTAATAAAAAAGAATATGTATGGAGTTATTGGGGTTAAAAATATTTTCTTCCAGTAGTTCCAAAGCTGTAGTTTGTTCAACGTACATCTTTCATACTCTTCAGTTTTGTGAACGCAATGTCAATTAAGACCATTTGGTTTTATTTATTTTTTTAAAGTTTTTTTGTTAAATATATAATGAAAGCTAACTGGATATGATTTCATCTGGTAGTACAATATGAAAGATGAAAATAAAATGAATGTAAAAAACAAAACAATTCAGCTTCTTTCGTAACCAGTAGATTCATTTAAAGTCTCCTACAACCGGTTTAGTCCATCATGTTCATGTACACAGGGTCAGAGACGTAATTCCCAATCAGAAGGCGCTTAATGGTTAAGTGCCCTACCAACACTGGAGATAAATGCATTAAAGATTAAAGTACAAGACCGACACATGTTTATATTCTCAGAGAGAGGCATTTATAACACCTTCAAATGGGCAAGTAAGCAAGTACTACTGCCCTCGCTTTGGGTGAATTATGAGAATGAAAGGTGGCAGAGGATAATTTGGTTCTAAGTAATCATCTTCTCTCAAGCGCACCCCTTTTTCAAGCTCTTTGGACATAAATTATCCTGCATGCGTTTCCAATTAGTCTGATCCATCTGCCTAAATTGTCCTAAATGCACACTAACCCTGTAAGCACATCTTTACTGTGCAATCGTTTCTGGAGTTAGCAGGTTGATTAGTTGCTACTTATGAGTAAATTTGATCCTAACTTTTAGAGTTAGTCGTACTTTTCTCTCAATTACTTCAAAGTTCAAGATCAACCTTCTTGAGTAGTAAATGACAAAATATTTGTGTTCCATCAAAGATTATGAACATTTGTTCGGTATTTTCTTCTGCAATGTGTGTAAAACGCAGATATGGACTATATGGAGGCGTTTTCTTCCTTTGGGTTAATTGAACAAGGAAGCTGTTTCTTGTGCCTACAATCTCCAGTGTATTGAATACAATTTTTGAGGGATGGTGGAGGAGGAGGAAAATGTAAATGAATAGGCCAAGTAGCGGAAGGGACAGTGACAGAATTATATAATGAGCGGCAGATGTTTTCGGGCGTCCTTTTTCACACTTTACCTTGTTTTGAGGACTTTGGTATCATGTTCGTAGCAATCAGTCGCGTGCCACTACGAAAAACTTGTGTTTTCACGTTATCATAAGGAAATATAAGATCTTAAATGAAACTCTTGCGGCAAATGAATGGAGTTTGGAAAGAGAACTGTTCGAGATAATTTATTGCTATTAAAGAGACTACTTGCATTTGTGAATGGCTATGAAATGAAAGTCTACTCAATCAAAGCTAAAATAACTGAATTACGAATAAATCATTTCATGTTACATGTCACCCTTAAGGAATTAAACTACCAGAACTTTCGCTACAAACCAATTTCTTAGTCCCTTTTATCAAATACAATTTAGTCCCTGAAACGACGACTCATGACGACGAAAAGATGTCAGCCATGACGATAAGCCATGCAGTTAGTATTCTGTAGGACAAGATGTTTCTTAATGAATGAGAAACCTTATCCACATGCTTTCTTTTGGATTTGGATTACCCATATCTGGGAACGAAGTAGTAAATCATAACCAGAATATAATAGCATGGGAATTGTTTCTAGAGCTTGTAAAAAATTAAGAGACCTTTGGAAAATCTTTAATAGAAGTCAGTAGTCTTTATACTGAATTCTATACAACTTCTCCAGGCTTGATCTGAGAATTGAGATTTAAAAACCTGTAAGAAAAGTACTCACTCATTCACCACTACTTCATTCGCTTGTATGATTCGTAAAAAACGCAAATCCTGTTCTCGGCCTGCATATACAGTAAACGGGACAGTTCAAAATTTCCAATGCGTAGCGTGTCGTCCCTGTTATGGAGCAAGAAAAACCAGCCATGAAGAATCAGAAGAGAAAGACCTTCAACTCTGAAGACAATTTTTATCTTCACCTTCAGTTAAGATGAATGAGTAGGGCCCTTATTGCTTTTCGAGAATTTGAACCCTTCTGCTCCCTTGTATATGAAGAATTGCATAGAGAAATTCCTGTTCTGTCTCTCACAGTCAGTGAACCTTTTGTGCGTTGAGGGCAGTTGCTTTTGGACAAAGGCTCGACAAGGTGAGAGGGTAAAGGTAACCTCATCACATCCTATACAAAAAATTCAACTGATTCTCACTTTAAAATACGAACCGTGAATCAAAGCAGGTAGCCAGATTCAATAAAATCAAGTACATAATAGCCCCCTGCACATATATGACTAGAAATATCAAGATATCCTACTATTATGGACTAAGAAATTACTTCCAGTCAACATACATTTACCCCTTAGGTAAAACATATTCCTTTTAAATAAATACCACATATGATGATAGATTGGGATTCGATTGATATTACATGGATTGAAAATCATTTCCAAAGAGCTCCTGTAAATTCTATCCTGATCACAATCACTTGGGAAAAGGACAGAAAAAGAACAGGTACACATGCATATATAGGGGCGAGGAATATAGTTTCACGAATAAGGAAAGTTGATTCCCATCTCTTTGCAGCCTTCACGTTTGATAGAAATATTTGATTACTGCAACTGGTGGCTTGTTGGTTATGTAGATTAATGCTTGCTTGCCTGTATAATGCATTGCTGAAAGATTTTTGACATCTTTCAATTGGGTCGTTATCTAGAGGTCTGAATAATTTTTAGGAAATTGTTACAAGCTGCATATCTATCAAAGATTCGTTCAAGTCAGTTCAAGTTGGTAATGAAATGCCACTCGATTAAGAAAAATCTTTTGACATGAAAGGATATGAGTGTAGGACACCTTGAAAAATTGGAGACTGATAAAGAAACGTTACAAGTGCGGCAAACGCACATTTATGCTTATGCTGACAATGATTAAAATAACTCTGAACAGAGTAATTGGATATTTTATTTGATTAGAGCTCGTAGACTTTTCAGTTATTGAGTTAGTACGTAAAAAAAAAACTACAAAGATTTCTTGGATGTATGTAAATATTGTAAATTCAATCCAGATATTGAAATATACACCAAACGAGTCAAATGCATAAAATGTTGAAGGTTATTCAAGAAACCATTGCCCGTGAAAAAGCTACGATAAGATAAAATCACTGAGTCCAATCTCCGGATTGTTGTTTCCAAAATTTTAAAATAAATACCTATTCAATTATTGCATTTCCGGAAGAGATTGTAAAACTTTATTGTAGCAATCTGCAAATGCCATCAATTGCATCTGCGATGCTTACAGAAAATAAACTATTCATGACTTTACAGTCCACAGTCAGTGCATATTAATACCTACGAGTCTAGAAAAACATACCAGAATCTAAAAATTTAAACCCTTTTCACCTGGAATTTCTGCGTTCGTTAAATTCTAAAAAAATCAGCTGCTCAATTCATTTCGAAACAAATAAACAGCAATCTTATATGCTAACATGAATAAGAACCATTAATAACATTTGATGAACTCACACATGTCATCCTTTTGAAGACAGTTGAAGGACGTGGAGACAAATTGACAAATCACCACACTACGCATCCACCTTCACCCTTTCCGATTCCCAAAATCTGATGATGCAATGCAGAAGAAAGCAATTTATTACACTCAGAGCACATAAATCAGTTTACAACAGCTATCGTTTTTTTTATAAATACAGTGAGCAGTTCAATTTCAGCTAAAGAAGTGCAGTGTCATGAAAAATAGTCATGCCATATTATTTACATAGTGAAAGCATTCTTCACTTTACTCCCGAATTGATGAATCAAAGTAGGGTGAAAATTAACGCTTCAATAAGTATTTAGATGAAGATTTGTTAAGGATTTTTCTATTTGCAGATTCGATTGAATTTTCAAGTCCAAATTCAAATTAAGATCTAGGATCAGATTACTTTTCAGGCTAAAATATTCATTATGCGTTAAGTGAAATAGTTTCTAGATCCATCAAACCAACTAAAGCCGGCATAATGAAGGATCCATATGTCACGATATTCTTGAGAATTTCTATGATCAATTTTCTGTAACAAGCTCAAGATACTTTCTTTTGGCCGAGCTTCATTTACATCCTTTATGAATGATCAGGAGTATCAGGACTGAGGAGGGTGCGTAAATAACTCATACAAATACGTTTAACATATAACTACTAGAATCTGGAATGGTTGTCTTTCCAAGATGTCATGTGTTGTTAAAGGCTCAAGCGTTTTTTAGGTGAAACATGACCAAGATTTTAAGTACTTAATAGTAATTATGGTTATTACTTTCTTGGAGTATGGGATGGACTCGCTCCCTTCGGGAAGATGAATGTGACACGGGATGGTTAAGCGAGGACGTTAGAAGCACTTGAGAGGATTAACATGACCTTTTGCACCATTCGAAATCCGAGTCCACATGTTTCATCTTAGCTTATCCTGTATTTGACTTTGAAATATACTAGGGGTGTCTCTTTACATCTTACTCAAGGGCCAAACTCCAATGTATGAGGATGCAAAAGTCACATATTTCACATACCTTGTTTGGACGGCTTTCTTTAACACACATGACAAGGGTTCTTTAATAAGGACTGCTGTGTTATTGTGTTTTCAAACAGAATGTCGAAACCCCAGCCGGTATCCTACACATACACATCCTTACAGTTATGAGTAAGTCTTTGTAGAAATGAGAGTATGAATGAAATTGGATTGAAATTGGAAGCATCTCGAACGTATGGTGGCTTTAAAAAATCAACGTGTTTTACCGATTAATTTGAACTCGGATTGCGCCATGATCCTAAAAATACTATAGGAAAGTTCTTTTCTGATTCATTGGGATCTCAGTATATGATAATGTTAGCATTATAGTTTCTAGATGTTTTGTCTAGCTTTTATTTTATTTTATAGACCTGGAATAACAGGCGGCTTATAAAGAGTATGACCATAAATTTTCATAACATCTAAGATTTAAAAGGTATCATCCGTTCTTACTCAAAGGACTGGCTACTATTGTTAGAACCAATCCAGATTCAGATGCAGTCCTTCCGTTCCTATTATTCCTTTAGATGAATACAGAGAAAAATAAAAGGAATCTTAAATGACAGCACAGACTTTCAGCACAAAATGAAATAAACAGCTATTGAAATTTAGGAGAGAAGAGGAAGGAAGAGGGTCAGCTTGGCCACCCGAGTGAGCTGGTGTTAAAGGAAACTACCATCACCTGCATTTGACATTGACAATATGCCACGCGACACATCTTGGCAGATATGTACGTGCAATCCATCGAATAGCTCGATCTTGTTGGAAAATACTAAGAATAAGAAACTTCTTCGAAATAAAATAAAACTACTCTCTTAGTGCATGCATACCCGAGAAAAGCTAAAAAAAATTGCGTAATTTTATTATTGAGTTTGCCAATTCTTCGTTACTTCAAACATTAAAGAATTGAATCCTTTTCTTAAAGCTGATTTTCAATCAGAACCAAAACAAAACATTTGGCAATATTTTTCGAGCTTTGTGTATTAAAAATTTAGAATTTAAATAGTTTTTACTCCCGAAAAAATTTTATTCCTGGAAATTTTTGGATGGATTGTGTTTTTGCCCTTCAGTTTATGAAACAATCATAACACAAAATACTAATGCGCATATAGCAGATATACCCTTTTCTGTTTATGAAAACTACAGCTTGTTTATAAAAGGCAAAAACGACGAGATTTTTACTTCCCAAGCCACCTGCCTTTCCACTGTTTTCAAGATTATGGCATGTGCCACTGCCACTCTACTCAGCAATCGGGACCCTAGCTGAGGTTTTGAATTTTCAGCTGCCCTCCTCGTATTTATTTTTGAGCACGGTTATTCGTAATTCAAAACTCACAACGACGATCCTTATAGTATTGACCAACTTGATAATATTGTGATTAAAAATGAGAATATTCTTTACATTTACATTACTTTGCATTCTATTCTAAATGTAATTCCATTTAAAGCTTAACTCCCAAAGTTTATATTACTTGTACATGGTACGGCAGACAAATTTCCATAATTACAAGACAAAGACATATCGTATCTATGCTCCGAACGTATTAATCTTTCTGAAAGAAAGAGAGGGCGGAAACCGTTAATTAATATGAGCTTGAATTGATTAACTTATTGAAATATCTAACAAATTGTTTCCTATATTATGATTTGTAGGCTTAAAATTTGTTGTTCATTAAACACCTTTTGGGCTCTGGGCCACCAATCAGTCCCTAGTTAGTTGTTAATCATTATCAAAGTTTAATTCATTACTAGATGCTGATATGGTATTTGAGGATGTAACATCTGCTTTAAATCGATCTATAGATGATCACTAGGAAAGGAACATCCCACCTAGTCTACCATGGAGACTTTCAGTTTTCAAGATTTGGTTTACTTCGGTCAACACCCCATGGAGCCCTACCTCCTCCTGGGTTACCTACCAAGATTTTCAGACCTTTCCTTTTGTCTTGCTGCATTTATAAGATGCTTAAAGGCCTTGGATCGATACGTGGATTCAGTATTTCATAGTGGATGACTACACGTATGATACGATTACTCATTATAATTTATGGGCTACTGTTATTCGGCTATTGGGCTTTCAGCTACCAATCTGACTCCATCCAATACTATCCATACGCTCAGAAAGGGGTTTCTACCGAAAAACAATGACCAGTAATTATTTTTCGGAACTGCTGCTACTCACCCTTTTATTAAGCTGTACGAGATACTATCATTGGGAAGCACTGTTACCAACTTACTGCATACAGTAGATGTTGATGAAGAACTATACACACACCTGGTAGTTAACAACCAAATGAATCATTTCGGAATGGCTCTTTTCAGTATAGTGGGATCTTGTTTTTAAAAATTAGGGCAGGTATAAATGCATGTGTGATGAGACATATTGGATACAATAACACCGAAATCATATTGTTTCAATTCATGAATGACTGAAAAATATTTACTAAAACATTGCTCTGAAATGAGGATTTCACTATGAAATGTAAAATTTGATGTTATAATTTTACTTTTATTCAGTATTTTGAATCTGTTTGATGAACAATAAAGAAACAATAATTTATTTTACTTGATGCTACACAGAATATATTCCAAATATTCTTAAGTGCACTACGTAAACAAAATAACAAAGCTTTTATCAACGAATAAATGCTACTCTTTGGTCGATTCGGGGTACATAACGATTCATTTGAAATATTATTTCCCTATGCTTAGCTGATGAATTAGGCTTGCAGATTCGAGGCAATATTGTCATCCTCTACATTGGCACTTGTTTCTTCCTCCAGGACTGTTGATTGGACTCTAATGCGTATACCTTCCTCTAAATCCGATAGATTTAATGGTTGTGATTGATCAACCCATCTCAATTTTCGGTTACGTAGAGCAGTTTTAACTTTAGATTCTATTGCAAAACCCATGAGATCTTTTCTGGTAATTATTCCAACTACTTGATTGAACGTATCTATTACAACTAAGTGACGCAACCCCATAGTAGTAAACATGATGTAAGTCCGCCGCAAGGAAAAGGCCTTGGGTACCGATGGCGATGATTTGTTCGTATAACTCAACTGCAATTGTATGGAAACCACGTAATATACTTATATGCAATAAGGGAACGATATTAATATATATATTATTAATACTAAGTTATAGACTGCATAATATTTTGCTCACCAAGTTGACATAAATGTGAGTGTAGATTACACTTGAGCTATATCGGTTTAGAATCGCATTAGCTGCAGTAGTGTCTTTTAGTTTGGTTGAGCTGTACTAAAGATGTGCAAAATAATAACATGTATAACCTAACCTAACCAGTTTCAAACATTTGTCATTTGGTACCTCTGGGTAAGAAAGACGTATTCTATCCATATCTTCATTTGCTATCTCTTTCGGATCGAATCTCTCGGTTTTGGTCAGCAATATAGTGAGTTCCAAACTGTAAAATGTTGACAGTCCATTGTTTAACTGAATAAAATGTTTTGGGAAACGATCTTGAAGGAAAACAGTCTTACCGTGTAATGATTCCTAAGAATGTTTTTTCAAAACCATTTTCTCCGCACTGGACAACTGGAAACGCTCCATGATTAGTGTCCAATAGTAAGTTGGCTAAGTATCTGACCGATTCTTCTACATTGACAAAATCCACAGGAGACTTCATAACATCCATTGCTGAAAATAATTCCAGGCTGACGCTGTAGAAGTTTTAAATATATTTGTATGTTTACAATACAGGCTTTTCGGAATTTAAAAAAATTTCAAATAGAATAAAAACCTTTTCCCTTCATGGTAAACTTTAATATCTGATTCTAAATACGGAATACACTTGAACTCTAAAGCTGAATGGTACAGAGAATGTGTAAATAAGTCTCCGACAAACTTAGATAGCATAACACAAACCATTATCAGCAAAGACATGTTTATGTCATTGGTCATTTCAACCTAAAATAAAAAAATTCCAATTAATTTCAATTCGTTATGATTTTTTAAATTACATTAATTCTATAACAATATCATACCATCATTACAACAGAAGTGATCGGCAATCTCGATGTACCAGAGAGAAACGATGCAGCCCCCATCAAAGCAAAAGCTCCAGGATCAATCCAATCCCATACAACATTTTCATCACTTTCTCCCATATACTTATTCAAAACAGTGTAGAGAGTTTCCCCAATAATACGACCATATAATGCTCCAATCGCCCTAAAACCATTTAAAATAAATAAAAGAAAGTTAAAGATAAAGCATGCAAAATAAAAATAAAATTTACAATTGAGGAATCAGAAGTCCACTAGCAATGCTAGTCATCGATGCCCAACTGGATAAAAACCAGAAAATAAAAAAACACAGAAGTAAAACGGGAATTCCAAAAAACTGAGAGGTTTTCCGAGAGAAAAGATTTCGTATCATTTGCTCCCATGACCCAAATAGAAGGGAAGCTCCTGTAAAAAATTACAGCAAATACTTTAACATTTCGAGTCGATGGGTTTTACAAATAGTAAAATTCAACCATTTCAACCTTCATGATACTCTCCAGTTTGAATAATTTTTCCATCCGTGTATTTAGAATGTAATGGTAAATCACAACCAAAGGAACGCAGAATTAGCGATTTTCTCCCATGTCCGCGGGCCACCGATTGCTCGTGATTAACTGATCGGCAAGGAAAATACGGTGCAGAAGCCATAATTACAATTGAGCACATCAGCTACAATTTTTTATATTTTCAATAAGAGATCTCAACTAATATATAAAAATGAATGCTTACAGCAAGCAGCATCACTTCGAAAACCTTCGACAAATTATGAACTTGGGGTCGTTTAATCCGTGCAAAGAATCTTCGACGAAATTTCGACAACTTTAGCTGCATGAAAATGAACACAGCCCCCAAAAATCCACCTACTGCCCCAATGAGTACAGCAGGAACAAAGATAAGCATACTCAGATCCAAGGTCCTCTTCATCTAAACGGAAAGTAAAAAGAGACAGAAAGGATTATATCTAGTTCTGCATAAAGTTTAAAAAAACACATCAAAATCCTTACATCAAACAGCGCAGATTCAGACATTTGAAGCATTCGAGATCCATGATCACCTTCCGTGTTTCCAAAAGTACCTGCTACGCTGTGAAGCAGTTCCGTAGTACTTCGAGCCAATATACAACAAACGAATGTCCGCCAAGTTTGTGACTTCGACCAGTGTGACGATATTTCTTCCATTGCAAAAGTAAGCCCACTTATGGGAGAACTGAATGCTGAAGCGACTCCACTGGCAGCCCCAACACATATCAACGAATATCTAACAACGGTGGTATAAATGTTTGTTTAAAATGTCATCAAATTTAATTTTCACGAAAATTTTCCAATTACAGAGTATACAGGATACAAAGTAAGAAGGAAAAAAGATTATATTGATTACGCCCAATGAAAACGTTTAATGTCGCCAATATTCATTTATGTTACCTCTCTTGGCAATCCCTATATCGACATAGTTTGGAAAAGCAGTTCCCTGAATTGACTTTGTCAGTGTGAGAATTATTTGTAACCTCTTGATTTGTACGTCTGAAGTTGAAGTGAAAAGGTCTTGCCATACACGCTCCCACCATTCCTCCAATATGTACCTTTTCAGATACAATCCGAAAAATAAAGTTTTGTTTGTAAAACTGAAAATAAAATTAACACTTACCATTGGTCCCTCAAAGCCAACTGGTAGGCTGCTTATAACAGTGAAAATTACGGAAATGATTTTGCAGACGAGTGTTTTAAAGCTAAGTACGTTCCGCACCTACAAAATGTTTGTAACATACACGTTGTTGTTTTTACTTGAAATATTTTCGTATTTATAAAGTAAAATAGTTATACAGAAACTTTAGCACAATTACCACACAACCGTTCAATATTCCGATGATCTCTGGCAGACCAGATCCGGCCGCAAATGGGCAAAAAAATACAACAACGATGGCAGAAAAAGCACTGAAACTACAGCTCAGTGCAGAGTAGTAAATCCAGACATGGAAAATATTACCAGCCTGATATATAAACATTATACAGTTGACAGTGATAACTTTGTTTGATGTCATAAACAGTTAAAAAAACATTTTTTCATGGCATACCTCTAAAGCCGTAGTTATCAAAGGATTGTAGAAAATTTGGAATTTTTCGCACGTCAATTTCATGATAAAGGCTAATGTGCCAATTATTACTGCTACCACGCTTATGATTATCCATGATTCTAGTCCCCCTCTATTAATTAAAACAATATTAATCAGTGAATATTCTACATATAGTACACAGCCAAAAGTTTATTGAAAGCAGTTATATTCATTTTACAAAGAAACCCACCTTGCAGACTCGTTTTTCAACCAGTTTTTGTAAACCTCTGTATGTGATGGTAATATAGCCGCACTTTCATAAGTTTCCAAAACACGGATTTCCTCTTCAGTAAAATGATGTTTCGCTTTCCGAGGTTGAAAATCTCTTCCCTGAAACATGAAACAAAATCGTTATATTTAAAAAAAATTTATTCTAACATATTTAAAAAAAAAAAAATTAAATTAAAATACCTTCTTAAAAAATCTGAATTTATCGTCTTTAGGGTGAATTCCCAATATATCGGTGGGTTGATTAGGGAGAGACACAGCATATTCGCTCAACGATCTTCTTTGAGCTGTAGTAGAAAGAAAAAACAAGAATATACAATTTCGCAAGTTATAAAGGCTACACGTAGAAGTTTATACCGAAATTTCGACGACGCCTCTCTAAATCTGCATTGGGTAGAACGTTCATGGTAAATATCTGGGATAAACAATAACGATGTGGATGAAACTAAATGAAATATATTAAGTTTTCAGCAGGTAGACATTAGTTCAGAACTTCAATGCAAAGACAGCATGCTATGATTTAATTTTACAAGACTTTCAATCAACGATGAGACACTCATGTCTTCTGAAAACATTTAGTTGATCTAATTGAAAGGCAAAATCCAAGAGACATTCATTCAAGAGACTGATCTTGAAGAATTATCAAAGAAGATGAACAGACAGCTCCAACTATTATAATCTTATCTTACTGAGTCTAGAATCTAGATGACTAGCAATCCAAACTACAAAATTCTCGCTGTGCATTGATAGGTATATTATGTAAATTTTTTAATAAAATAATTCTTTTTACATTCAAATTTATAAATCTACAGACTACTGTACAGCACCTTGCAGGCATTACTATAAAATGTTTTGTGATCCTCTTTGGATGCATTAACTGCGAGAAGAAACTTACAATACATTGATGTCGTTCGATGGGGGTACCCGGACACTGGGAACGGACCGGCCCAAATATGGCTTGAACGAACTGGCCCAAATTATAATTTATAGTAAAGGCCTTAGTTATTAAACGTAATGGAAAGATCTTAAAATTAAAAACAAGATCGACAGAATTTAAAAGAGACCCATCATAGAAGAGAATAAACTTTTTTAATTAAAGTACAGAAAAAACAAAACAAAGTCAATTAATAGATATATTGTATTGTATCATATAGGTATTATATTCAGTTAAAATGAGAATGACCGTCAACCGTACATTCAGTCCATTGACCAATCTGTCCTAAGAGTATTCTATTCTATCAATTCTATTATGTTATCACGTATCTATTTATGTCCCTGGCTAAATCGTTGATAGGGACATTCAACAGTAATAACGACAATACTGGTTGAAAAATATAATCATTAATATAAGGATTTTAAAGCTCAAATGCATAAAAACTCGTTAAAAAAATCTTTTGAGTAACTTAAAATACAAAGTATCAGTTGGATTTGTTAAAATTAAGAATAATCGGTACTTGCAGAATATGGTGCAAGTGCTTTTGAATTATAATTATCATTCAAGTATATCGATGATTCGACCGTTGATCTCCTAGATATGAAGAACGTTTAACCGTTCTAACCACATGGACTATAACTGTGAAACACATTTCCATAGTTCACCACGAAAAAAGCTGCAATAGCACCAATAGAGGATCCGAGCTGAGTAAAAGCACCAGTCCAAAACAATCCATTTGTTCCCATAAGTCTCATCATCGTAGCTACAGAAACTTTTACGTAGGTGAAAAGTCCCACGAGTAAAATCCAAGTAAAAACCTATCAATGAAATTCATGCTTATTTATAATACCTAAATTGTTTTGATTATTTTAATCTTACAGTTTTTCAAAAGTCTATAAATTATAGGGATTTTCCTCACCAATAAAATCTGACCTAACCAAGTACCAACTAACGGAGGAAGAGGACTCATCACGGCTGTATGAAGCACATAGGACCCCACGAGCAATGAAATGGCTGTCGTAAATGTCAATAGTGATTTCGTAGGAGGTCTGATAAAGAACATCAAGAAGCAGACCGTCGGATTCGCCATATTTGACAATGTGACAGTCCAATGGTAAGCGGAGTTTCCATAAGGAAGACAAGAGAATGATTGTATTGATGGGAACACTCCGTTAGCAAGGCAGCAAACAACTGTCAATAATACCATAAGATATCCAAACTCTGACTTTGATGGATTATTTGAGAATGAGGAGGAGGATTGTCGAGAGTTTTCTTGAGCATGTACTAAATTAGACGTTGGAAGACTTTTATCTGATTGTGATTGAAAGGATGTTGAAACCGCGTCACACAAAGCATTTAGCTCCGGTGACTTCGATGATGAAGTTGTAGGTGTTGATTGATAGAACTTATTTACTGGGGCTCGGAGTAAAACGTTTTCACTTCTTTCGCTCGATTGTACTGAGGAACTTTTCGAGACCACATAATGACAATTAAGAAGATAGAATGCAATGGCACTTAATAGCGTTACGAAAGCTATCAAGTAGAAAAACGCTTCTATTGAAAATAGTGGCTCTGGAACAGAAGAAACTGTTCCATTTCCACCATCAGTTGCATTCACGCACTCTGAAGTTCCACCAGCTCCCTGAATCAATGCAAATATACTAGGGACGAATCCACTCAGCCCCTCTCCGATAAAAAATGATGTCAAGTACTCAGGCTTTAACCGTGCCATCCAAGGAAGGTATAAAACACGGCTGGAGCAATCCACTGATGCAAGGACGAACACCAAGCCTGAATACAAACCCAAACCAATCAATATCAATATTAACGAATTAAATTCTTTAGTGTTTAGTGGAACGAACTAAAATACACGCATATAATCGTTCGCCCTTACCAAAGAGAGCAACGGAATGTACTTGGCCAAAAATTTCTGTAACATGCATCCAAAATTGTGCCAAAAGAACGGCTGCTACAAGACCCAAGGCCATTACAAAAAATATTGCCCTTTTTTCTGTAACATACGCTGGCCAAAAATAATTTAAAAATGTGTAGCTTATCGGACCAAAATTAGCCAGCTGGATTATCACAGCCATATAAGATGGCAATGCCCATCCTTCCGGAAGATTTTGGACGAGAAGTGGGAGTTCTACCCACAAACCATTGACACAGAGCCATGTCCCTAAACCGAAGAAGACACATAAGATGTCCACATATAGGTGACGAGTGCCCATCATGAATTACCCGTGATGGCCGTGAACTAACTGTGAAATGTCCCAATTCAGAGAACCTTTTCAAGCCTCTCCCTCAGATCATAAGCACATCGAACTACCTCGATCTCATCGGAACCTAAATTAAAAATTGAAATCAACAAACATCATTAATATTCTAGATTATTAATTACAACTATTTTGAGTTGTTTAGTATGTTATAACTTACAACCAAATGCCTATATCTGTAGTACATTGAACATGTTTGAATATTTAAGCTTGATAATGTAATTTTATTTAGAAATTATTAATTATAAACGCTAATTTTGAAAAATCTAGTTTGTATTTTTATTTGCTAAAAGAAATTCTTCAAACCATAATTTATTTTCAAATTGTCTTACCCGCGTGGGTTAAGTGAGATAGTTTGACCGGTGAGTTTAAAAAAACTCGATGAGTTTGAATGCAAAGCAAAGCCCAGTACGCGAACGCCGAGCCGATTATGGATTACTTGTCCCTTGTCCCATTACAAATTACAAAGTATTTTACCCGTTCCTAAGAACTAAACCACAACACATGACACAGCTTCAAACTGATTGTTGTCTATGCTAATTTCATAATTGATTTTTGATACAATTAAAGCTTACATTGTAAACAATAATGGACTCATACTCTGGGGAGCCGAGTGTGAAGAAGCACAAGAAGCACAAGAAAGACAGGGACAGAAGTGACAAATATGAAGGTAACTGATTAAAGTTAAAACAACAAACGGGATATTTCATAGTTTTCTAGTAAGGACAAAAAGATAGCTAAATCTGCAATTGTTCTTATTTTATAAATAATTATTTTAATAATGTTTTCATAGGTTATGGGACCCCGCCGTCTATGACAGCCGCACCGGGCATCAAACTCATTCTTAAGGTCGGAGGTTCGTCAACTCCAGAGCACAGTGACTCTCCAGGCCCCTCTGGTTCTATTCTCAGTATAATGAACGCTCCTTATGATGCAGAAGACTCTCAACACTCATCCATCTCATTATCTCACATGAAGAAATCGAAAAAAAAGGATAAAAAGAAGAAGAAGGACAAAAAACACAAGCATCATCATAAAGTAAACCTCAGTTGATATTTTTTTAAATTTTGATTAAGTTGTAGTCAGCTCTTGGTCTTACTGGTCAAATGTCAAAGTTTGGTGAGTATGGGGTTTTGTTAGCCTGTAGATCGGTTAAAAATGTCGTACGAAATAAGGTGTGACGGTGAAGGAACGGGATTCAGATTCGGCGATTTCGCAAGATTCTCATTCTTAAGATTAGTGAAAAGTCTGCAAAGTCAATATTTTTGCCATTATTTTTGCGTAGTGGCCAAATTATAGCCAAAAATATATACAAAATGTAGCCAAAATGTGCAAAAATGTTTTATTCCGCCTAACAATCAAAATTTGCAGTGCATGTAACTAAATTATTTGCATTATTTGCAAGAGCATTCTGAACATTTTAAATATTCTCCTGTGATATAATGAAATTATGTTGAATGTAGGAAAAGAAACGACGTGACAAAGAAGAGACTAGCAGTTTATCCATGTCAATGGATATTGAATCTGTGGAATCGATTTCTGTTTCGGGAACTGTGCAAATAAAAAACGAACTTACATCGCAACCATCAATAGATGTAGACGACGGTAACTCTTCCAGTTCCGCTGGTGGACTTCTGCGGGAATCCGCAACGACTGTCAAATTCCAGAAATTAGTTGATAGACAACCTTTTCAAAAGCTACTGGAACATTTGTTACGGGTGAGGCAATGGATATGTAGTGTACAGTTGACAGTATGTTCAGTCAATGGTAAGGATTTCTTAACATCTAATCGTATTTTTATAGTCATTGGAGAAAAAAGACATTCAACAGTTTTTCGCGTGGCCAGTCACGGATAAAATTGCACCCGGATACTCATCAATTATCAAGAAACCGATGGATTTTAGTAGCATGAAAGTAAAACTTGATAGTGAAACGTATTCTACTTTTCCGGAATTTGCGGTATGTTCCTGTAGGTTTTTTATTGCTTAAGTAAATTAGGATTTATGTACATAATACATTTAATAACGTTTCAGGAAGATTTTAAGTTGATGTGCAACAACGCTATGACTTACAACCAACCTGAAACTATATACTACAAGGTAGGAACGATTACCACACGATTTATGCCTTTTTTGATAATTCCATTTTTTATCAACTTTATTTTCTGCAGGCTGCAAAAAAGTTACTTCAAGGGGGTGTTAAGCTTCTTGCACCAGAGAAAATTAGATCTTTGCTGCCTCTAATTCCATCAATAAGGCTCTTAGGTGAAGATCATCTAGGTTTTTCATTGTTTCCTGACTCCATTCAACACGACCCAGGAGACATTAGCCATTCTGAGGAGGAAAACATAGAGAACCTTTGTTTAGATCCAACAAAAAGTATTCATTACGTGCCTCCCCATCCTAACGACCCACCGTAAGTTAAGCAATCTGTCACTATTAAGAATTAAAACACATTAATTTATCCGGAGAAATACAAGTAGACATTTACGTTTCGTTTCAGTGATGTTTGTGGAGCTTTCACGGATGATTTGACGACAGAAGAAGTCCTACTGCAGGCTAGGTTAGCTGCTCGAGAAGCAGCGCATCGATTGGCAACCAAAAAACCAAATGCTAAGGTAAAACACTGTATTCCTTCTACTCACACATTCAAAATCTCGAAATTAGTCTACATCAAGCCAACCAAGGCTTTAAATATATCAGTAGTCAATATTTCTAAGCATAAAACATCGTTTAGATGGGGTTTTTGAGACAGCGACCGGATGGAAGTACTTCTCTTGCTATTTTGGCACCAACAACTGGAGTTTTGCCTGGAACCCGAGAACAACCGGTTCGCCATGACTTATACATTCATGTCGCTTTTGTTTGTTCTTGCTTTAATCATCAATTTCCAAGAGAAATTAACTATAAGTTTCATAACAGTTTGGAAATATATTTATATTATTAAGGTGACGCTTGGATCCTTATCCGGCAAACTTGTTCATGGAACAGCTCAATTGCACTCGACTAAAGAAGATAAAAAGAACTTACAGCGTCCTTGTAAGTATAGAAATAATGCACACGAGTTTAGAGGGGGTTTGGTTACCTTTATACAACTGACGAAAATTTATATTCAACAGTGAAACCTGTCTATTATGGAGCGTTTAGCTCGTATGCTCCAAATCAAGACTCGACATTTTCGAATTTGACCTCTGATGAGTCAGATATGCTTTGTTCAACTTATGGAGATGAAACAGCAATACAATATGCTGAAAGGTAAGACTTGTAAAGTGTCACTTTATACTATTCAATGTTGTAAAATTATTAGGTACTATCAGTCGGACTGATTGTATTGTAGCATGATAGAATTCGCAAAAGGATGTGACTATGCGATGCATATGGTTGATGAAATTTTGGACACGATTACGAAAGGGGAGCACAGAAAAACGGTAAATTTCGTCGAGGAACGGAAAAGACTAGAAGAAGAAGAACGACATTTGAAAATGCAACAAGAAGAACTGACTGTACAACTCGAAATGGAATGGGAAAATGCTAGCGAGGGGACAGTGGCAGATGTTAATGGAGAAAATAATGTCAATTTTGATGCTTTGCACAGCCTAACCGATTTAGGCATTGACACACAATTTTTGGATGAATTTAAAGAACAAAGCCAACCCAACAGGTAAATTTGTTAATAATTCATATGATCGTTTGTCATGGTAAAACTGAAGCAGGGAATAATGTTGATGTGCATACTTTTTTAAAGTGTTAGTGTAAAGTTACAAGAGACTGCTGAATTAATTGATGACTTACAAAAGATGCAAAATGAAAGGTTAAATCAGTCAGCTTATCCAGTTCCACCTTATGTTCACCTACCATCAGAAAACGAAACTCAGTTAGCTGGTCGTATTACTGATAATCTTACCGACATGGCCAAAGAAACGAATCCTGGAACTTTGATTTCGGCAGAAGCTATAAGAAAAGCTATGGGAATTGATATAAACGCCGAAGCATTTGTTGGATCTGCCCCTAACCCTGGGATGGTCCGTGCCAGAACCACTACCTCTGAACGTAAGAATGACACTGTTTCCAAACATACCGCTACAACTACAAGTATATAAAGGGTGAAGAATGCATTTGCTGTGATTTATGATTTAGAAATAAAAATGTAGGGATCATTTCGGTTTTTCATGAGCTCTAAAACTAGCAATTTTGTGTGATGGGCTAATAAAAGACAGAGCCAGGACTGAACTAGGTATATGACCATTGGCTTTTGTACTTACAGGTAGCAATGCTAATTTTGCAGATGGAATACAGCAGGGTATCTCAACTTTAACCGAAGATACAAAGGCTAACCTAACGTCGAATCGAACGCACGTGGGGATACCTGCCACAACTATTTAATACTATATGATATTTCTTAATATCTTCTGTAAAATAAAACTTTTTATCCCATTCATAATTTGAATTTTGAAGCTGCATTCGTAACTTTGACTTCGTTGAACAAGTGAAACTGATTGAGTAGAGCCAGCTAAACTTCGTATTCATCCTATATAAAGTCAATGAATGAATTATTTTGGTTAATGCTGGTAATACCTTTAGGAGCATGGTTATGCTAAATCGCTTATTTTTAGTAGTTCTATAACTATTTGGGGCATAAATTACGATTGCAATTCATCTTCAATAATCTTCATCGTTGTCATTCTTTGTTAGAAGAATAAATTGTTTAAATTAGTCAAATCTTTAAGCTCTGGACTTGCATCAGAGCGGATCGAATCTGCTGCACATTCCGCCATTATTAAACCGAGGCGACCAACATAAAAGATATGGTGTATAGATATAATCAGCAGAGAAATTCCATATGATTAAAGAATATTATATTTTAACTGGGAATAATTATACACATACACGTTTAGTTAAGAAGCTGAAAATATGTTTAAAAGATTTCAAAAACTGCATACAACTACCATTGACTGTGAGTAACTTTATTCATTCGTTTACAACAAGATTTAATTACAGAATTCTGCATAGCAAAACCTATATTTACTAACAAATAAGTCATCTCTTAATTATCTCTTTTGTTTAGCCTGGATAGCAGTTGCAGGCTCTTGAGCAGGAGAAACTCGGGTTGGATCATATTTGTAGGTCTTCGGGATTGGCCCTTTTCCGGCCCTTTTAAAACTTATATCGTCATACCTCGCTCTGTCTTCCATTTCTTTAGTAATTTTTACGTTCGTCCAAGCTGGAAATATCAGTATAAACAAGGTACCTAGTTAATTTTTTCTATAGTTTGATGATGAATGCGTGACATTCAAAAAAATGTTTTTATTTTCCGCACTAATTTAAACTTACAGTCCTTAAAGCTTTCTACAAATCCCTTTTTCTTCATCGGCATAGTATCTTTATTGTGTTTCCTCAGAGTTTCAATGTTCAATGCAGACCGGATTCGAGGGATTTTCATAAGGCTTACTTGAGTTAGTGATATAGCATTTGTTGAAACCCAGTAGCATAAGATGGCCTGATTTACAGAAATGAATTACTCGAATTTATTTTATCATAATAAGATATACCTAGATAATTAACATTTATGATGTTTTAAATTGTTTGTTTTAAAGTAACTAACCGCAGGGAAATTCATAGTGAGAGGGAACATAACGACTGGAATCGCTCTCATGAAATACCGCATTAGTTGACCATGGTTAGAGGCATTCAATTGAACGCCGTCTACTCCAACCTGTACAACAGACAATTTTAAAATCCTGATAATAATTCCATGTAAAAAAACAATTAAAACTGTTTTTAAATGTACCTCCATAGTAATCCACAGCGTAACACTAGTTAGTAATGGTAAAAGACAGTAAGGATCTGCCATCGTTAAATCTGTAAACCACCATAGACCACCTTCCCGCATACTGTCAACTGGTAGATTAGCCATTTTTCGAAGTCCAAAGAAGAAACTGATGAAAATGGGAGCCTAAAATATTTTAATTTCTTCGGTTATAGTTTATTTTCACAAAATTATGTAATAATAATTTTGTATTAATACCATTGCAAACGGAACTAAGATACTCTTAAATGGACTTATATCTTTTTCTTTCATGAAAATCATCATATCTTGACTGTACTTGGCAGCTAAAAGCACAAAAATTAAAAGAAACATGTTTTATGTGGATTTTTTTGATTTATTAAAACATTTTGATAATCCCAAATTATCTACATACCCATCATTGAATTTCCTGTCTGTCGGGCTTCTGTCATCTTCAACTGTATTGCTTGCATCTGAGGCATGTTGTTGCTCATCTTAGCAGCATTTCTTTGACTTTTGACTACCAACGGGAAGACTAATAGTCGGACGCAAATAGTTCCTGCAGTAGAAAATCAGATGGTTTTAATTTTTTTTAAACGATTTAAGACAAGACAACCAACCAACCCTGGTCAAAGACAAACAGCATTTATTTACAAATTACAAGACTCGGGGTTCTACTTTGAACAAACAAACCGTGACGATGTTAAAATAGTTTGAACTGGCCGTCAAATAATTAATCAATCAATCAATTTCTGATAATTTTTCTGAAACGTCAATAAATCGGATCAATCCACCAAATACAGATTCCCATACCTACGAGAATTGATCCCCACCAAGGTAGTCCAATATTACAATGAGCATATTCCAAACACTGCTGCACGATTCCGGATGGACTCCAACCACCTAGACCTAAGCTTTCAAAAGTTGGTTCTCCTATTGCTGACAATGCATTCGCTCCTAGACCTTCCAAAGCGGTTGGGATTGCTGGTGGTTCAGGCAAATTTTCCCAAACTAATGACTGATTTTGGATATCGGAGGCTGTAACTGTCGTTGCTTCTGGTGCTGCTGCAGAGACAATATCGGCACCTTGATCTCCAAGAATTGTAGAACTACCTATACTGGATTGTCCAGTATTAGTAGTGATTGTATTATTAGCAGCTTCAGCTAAAGTAAACAAATTAGTTTGTATAATTTATATGCTTGTTAAACAAATTAAGTAATTTAATTTCTTAGTTATCCCTGTTATCAAGAGTAGTTTAAAAATATCGAACCTGTTCTGCTGAACACGTCCGAAGAAAGTGGTGGTATTTTAGTCGTGGTAGATTCATTTCGGCTCAAGATGAGATATCCAACAGCTTTAACCTTGCTATTATTTTCAGTCTTTAGGAATCTAAGAGATCCTTGCGGTACCCGTGACAACTCGGGTTTTCTTACAGATATAGTGTGCAACTTTTTACACCAGCTCTATAAAAATTAAAAAATTCGTTAGTTGTGTTAGTACCTACCGTACCGCTTAAGCTGTAATAAATGGCGGAATATAATTTACCTTTTCAAATGAAACAGTTACAGAAGAGGAAGATTTAGGGCAGTAATTTCTGTAGCATGTATTGATAGCCCCTCGAAGAATAGTTGAATTCGCTTGCATTTTGATAATATACCAATATTGTATTCCTCTCAGTAAAATAAAATCCAAACTATTCAAGGTGAAAGGTCAATAATAATGCAAAATCCAGTTAAACTATAACTCGTTCAATTTCAATACAGAGAAAATTCTCCCAATAACAACGTGGCAGTGTAAAGAATACTGACTGAGTGCGTACGGAAGATGGTTATGCAGTATTAGTTTTTGTTCAAGATCACAATTCACAATCCACACACAACAATCGCAGATCGCAGCGCTGAGAAGGTGATGTCCCTGTCTATGTTAGACTATGTTTAAAGAAATCTAAATCTTTAACAACCTTCCATTTTCTACAGAATATGTAGCTGCAGGCTTAACTCAACGGCATGATTTCTAATAATAAAAACCTAGAAATTTATATTTATCTGGAAATTAACACTAAGCTGATTATTTTTTATTCTCATTCTAAAGTCGGAAGTCGGAACTCACTAGTTTTGATTTGAAAAGATGGGGAAAGCTCGCGGTTTTAGCAATATTTCAAGGCGGTAATTTCACCTTACCCCTAGGAATGAAGATGGGAAATGGGGCTCTTAAAGGCAGATATGGGGGCAAAGAGGGCTCTTAGTCTGAAAAAGGAGGATGGCTATTCTGTGGGGCAAAGGGAGCTCTTAGTCAAAAGGGGAATGGGGGCAAAAGTGGATTGGGGCAAGGACCAAAGGAGAATGGGACACACAAAACGCCCGTCTATGACGTTATAATTCCATGCACCCGGTGCCCCGAACTATAGGCCATAAAACTTTGGGTCATCAACTCATGACGTAAATGAGTTGTTTAAGTTATCAATACGACTTGTCGGACTTGCTTCATTATAATGGTTTGTTATACCCCCACGTTTGTCCGAGTTTTGGCACAACGCGTGACAAAGGGTTGGGGGAGGGTCAACGTTTTGTTACATTGCAAAAAATCAATAAATTTTGCATAAATATGATAAATTTTATGAGTTTAATAAATTGTAGAATTGTGGAATGTAGTGATTTGGTATTTCTGTAGGCACAGGATTTGGGAAAAGTGAGATTTGTGTTTACATTTGGAAATTGGAACTGAACGTATTGACATAACCTGCGCTACGAAGAGGGAAGTGGGGGTCAAAAACTATGATTTTTGCCTTGGGTTTCGTAATTTACGAACAACCACCCGGGCAGTCGACGCGAAGTCGTGAACCATATAACACGCCAACGTGACTCCAAAGTCCCTCAGTTTACAGATATGCGAATTCTGACTCTGATATACATTTATACATTATGTATTCCTCAATTAGTAGATTGGGTGGAAGGCGGGCATTAAGTCCGGAGGTCTGAAACACTTTTAAGAAGAATGAATATAAACTGGAGCTCCTAAGTACCGGAAATATATCCGTTGATGTAGGTAGAGCCGGATCTATCTGCTCTCTGATTAATAAACATGAATGTTGACTCAATCCGAATTCAAAGTAAATGAACATGCTCCTTGTAGTCTGAAATTTGGGCACAGTACACAAATAACGCTGTTTGATTTATTTACAGATTGAATTAATTCACATTATACAGGACAGCATAGCAGCACAAACAGTGAAGACTTAATAATCTCTGGTGTGGATTGAACTTAAATGAATAATTTAGCCAAGGGGTGACGATCTAATTCTAACTAATTTCTATAATACTGGTATCCTTTCCTCCCCCGTTAACTCTGCGCCTCAATTTTATCCTGTAAACGTTCATACTACTCACATGTATCCCCCTAAGAGTATTTCCCTCATTGTTCCATAATTGCATAAACAGCTTTCTAATGGTTCTGAGTATATGTTTGTAAACCGGATGTCAAAGACGCACCTGAATCAAGGAATTGCTCAATCTTATTTTTTTAACATTCAGAACTTTCAGAGTTTGTGATATATTTCTTCCATAGACGGCAATTTTTTAAATTACTTTTCTGTCTCATTCAAAATGGGGCAGGGGCATCAGAATTATCGACGAAAAGGGGGCAGAGCAACAAATAATATAAGAAATGCCCGTCTCTGTTATCATCCATAATTTTTTACACAAGGTTCTATACTACCATTCACAGAATGATATTAAATGTAAAGTAAATACTTCTTTCTAAAAGTAAACACTTTTTTAATTAGCTAAATCTATAAGCTTACGAAAAATTTAAACTTAATTAATAATGCAGACTAATGTAGACTTGAGGATAAGACGAACAAGTTTAACTATTTAATTATCCATATGAATCTTAGTATTAGACAACCATTTTGAAATGTTTACAATCTAATAATAGAGTACTTTGTTCATACGTATTTTAGTGATTCAATTAGAATTCGATAAGAGACTGGAAAGATACAACTACAACGTCCTAGAGTTACTTGTAGCGACCACGAAAGGTGAGGCAAAGCAATTACAGGCATTGGTGAGTAGAAGGTACAGAGGCCGACATATTTAGGGTTCATTTAGAGGCGACGGGGATATTTTTCTTAGGCCAACGATTTTTATTATGAGGTATTTGAGCACATATAGGAGCCTTTGACTTAATAAAGTATTTGGCATAAGTTTTACGTATGATCATATCCACTCATTTGCTTTAAATATTCATAACGACTCCAGTATGCAGTACAGTTTAATCCGTATTGTGACTACAGGTAGGAAACATCAGATGCAAGTGATGCAACAAAATTGAATCTTATGTCAAAAATTTTTCTTGAAATTAAGAAAGCAAAAAGCGCCTTAGACTCCTTGCACAAGGGACATGGTCGACATGGACATCGAATTTGAGACACAACGACTTTCTACCCTCTTTCTCCGTTCGGCTAAGCTAGGATGTTTTTAATTTTATCGAGGCAAGCATCTTCTTGATTGTAAAACGCTACCTACGAAGTTTGGAAAACATGTCGAAACCAATAAGTAAAACAATATTATAGTCTGCAGTTGGTGAAATTAGTGTTGACAATTGCTTGCTGTTACAAAAACTTAAACAATACTTTTTTAGTTTTGTAATCTTAGGTATTCAAGATACTCATGTGATTCCTGGAAGTTATAATAATCGAGTACCTTGTTTGATTTGATTATTTAATCATAATTATTCTTTAGAGTATTTGAGGACAGAAATACTCCGGTTAAATTTTAACTGAATACAATAGGATCCTTATAATTTAATAATAATATATATATAGCGGATTTAAGGTTCAAGCTCAGAGATATGTACAGGAAGGTCCGTCATTCAACATCAAATATGATGAACGATTCTTAACTGATTGATTCTAATAATTATTTGTGTCTGATATCTTTATTTTAACTTGGGATTTGGGAAATGTTTTATACATGTATATTATTAGCTCAAACAGAACAGCAGGGTTTTAGGAGCTAAAGATAAGTATTGTGTATTAAGTCTGTTGGATATCAAGATTTTCATATTTAAATTCCCGTGACCCGTACAAATTACAGAATAAAACCCAAATTCTGGGGCAGGGGTGAAACTAGCTCTGGTAATAGGTTCTTAACAATATGAGAAAAACTTTTTATCTGATTCAATTCATTTGATTTCATTGAGATAGAAATAGGCAGAGATTTATTGACCATTATAGTCAGTTGATTACCCTGTGAATTATCTTCTAAATATGGTCCATTGTGACCAATATTTGAAAGTTAATACGTGTATATTTAACATATCTGAAATTCTCTGCCAAAAAACATAATTGGTAGTTAGCCAGGAAAATGTTAGATTTCTTTTAAAAGTTTTTCATTAATGTTTCAACTTTCATACTGAAAAAATTCATAGATATGTCGATTTAGATTGCTAATAAAGGGTTTCCCCCAAAAAATTTCATTAAATTAGGGACGCAGGGCAAAGCCAAAGTTGATGACACACGCAATAATATCGTATAATATGAGATTATGTGGTAACGGTTGATAATAAAATACATATCACAGGAGAGATACTATGTACAGTTTTCATTTTTGCGTTCCTAATGCGCATAAACTTATTTTGTAGAGGTTGATTAATAGGGGGCTCATACACAGGGTTAACTATAAATTACGCCTCTGTAGGATTTTAACTTTTGAATTGATTTATAGATTTAAACAGGGCCAAAGAATCTACTGAAACAAATGTTTCTCAGCTTGTGGTCTCTATTCACTATTATATATCTTGATCTAACTTTTATCACTCTTAAGAACATAATAATATTCTAGTCTACATTTAATCACAAAAACTGTAATATGTCTTTGCAAAAGAGAAGTTATCGATCTTTGTTGAAATTGGGTTGACACGGTTAACTGAATTTGTGATTTCATAAACTGTATGTGTCTTATAAAATATTAAGTTGTTCTGGAAAGCAACACATGGTATCATCAGAAAAAGTTACTGTTAAAAAATTAAAGGACATTTCATCGTGGAATTTTTGGAGAATTTAATGATAGGGTTCCTTTTGATTGTCATGTCATAATTCGAAAGTTTGGCTGTAGGACATGAACAGCAATGTCCTTGTGAAAGTTTTATAAATTTTATGCAGGATATGTACAGGTGGCACTGAATATTCAATGAACTTTCTTTTCTTTCTTTCTCAGGAGGCAAATGGAACTTGTTTCGAGTATTGCTGAAAACTAAAGCTAATTTTGGTTCCAGGACATTCTCGAATAAAAACCAAGTATGCCATGTACATATAATGGTTGCAGAAATGAATAAATAAAAGGGAATTAAGCATATTCCGTTTCTGTTGAGACGCTTCGGTCCAAGAAGGGCCTGTGATGATGTTCACCCGCGGCTTCACCACCTTCTTCGTAAACGCCCTCCGTTTCTTGACTACTTCTTGTGTGATGAGCATAAGCTAAACTTTTTTGGTAGCTGAATAATTGCCGTTCCAAGCTGTAATTTTCCGACTGCAGAACTGCTATCTCTTTCCTGGAATATTAGTGACCAATTACTCACTGGTTTACGCAACTACTTATTTCTACCACTACCTCCTTTTGGAATATAGGAGATCTATGCTTATGTCCATACTAGGATAAATCAAGACGTATTGTACTGGAAAATTTACTGATGTCGTGGATTATCTTTGTGAAGGTTTACCTCATTTGATAATTGTGGACTCGGGTCACATCATCGTATTTGTGGTAGGTTGACTGAAATAGAAGATATGAGGACAACCACTCAATTTGAACCCGGACCTGTTGTTTGTCGTTGAGGTAGAAACTATTGGGGTCTCGAATCTGGAAAGCATGATAAGTACAACAGTTGAGTTTAAAATGCGAATATTTTGGACCCCTTTGTATATTTCTCTCTAAGTTGGACTCTCGTATCAAAATCTAGACCTGAAGTAGAAGCAAGCAAACTGTACACAGAAACATAAATGATATGAAATCCAACTGAGTATACTCGGGTAAAGTGGTACAAGATGAATAAAGCAACACAGAACAATAGGGATTAATTTTCCAGTATTTGTTAACTGACTACTCTTTAGTACCTCGCAACCCTGTAATCACTCACTACTCCAAATACGTATATGCGAAAGATGAAGACATCAGCCACATGTTTATGCACTCAATTGCAAAAAGATAACAAATTGCACCACATTCATGGTCTTTAAATAACGGTTTTCATTCAATATGGAAAAAGCTTCGTTTACATTTAGATAAAATAGAAATATGTTCAAAGACTAATAACATCTTTACAAATGATTTCCAAGAAATCAGTCGCCAGTCTCTCTACTGCACTTAACTCTTGCTGTCAGGCTGCACACAATTATCCCACTATACATAACCTTAGCAATTCAGAAAAACTATGCTCATGTAGTTTAGATCAAAAGTTTACAAAGAAAACTTCTTTGTCGACTGACACTGTGTGACAGGTAATTTTGTATCGATTTTGACTGAAACACGAAAAGTTATGCCACAAAAGCTATTTAAATTGCATAAAGGAGACTACTGTAATTTATATTGGCATTCGTCAGCCAAAACATTTGTTACATTCTTCTATTTATAAACACATTCAAAGCTTCGCTTACATCTTCAGTTCTAAAAACTTTTCTTTGATTTTAGCAACCTTCAGCAAGAATTCACTAACTGCCACTCCTTGTAGTACGTGGAATAGTTGTTATACTTGAAATGACTTCATTATTATTGTTCCGTGTCTAGTCTGTTCCGAATGAAGTGAACCATTAAGCCGTTTTTCGGGTCAAATTTTCATTAAATACAAAAAATAAACGGCAACGATCGAAGCACTTAAGCGATAAAAGGAGAAAGCTATATATTTCTTGTGGGAGGAAACATTGAACACTGAACTTCTCCGTCTCGCAAACATATAGTAGCTTAAGGGTATTTTGAAAGTAAAAAGGATTCTCGGTTCTTGGTATCCATTCTTCGTCCCACAATTTGATCGGGGCTGCCCATAAATTACGTACCGTACCGAGAGTCAACTTTTTGCGCGGCTGCCATCTTTGCGTTACAGAGGAGAGGGAAGGGATGTCTGAAAACCGTCATTATTTATTATGATTTCTGTGGTTTCAAATGCAGGCATATTAAAAGTATGCCAAAAACCTTCCGAATTTTGTGCGGGCTGAAGCAGGAGTAGTTGAGTAGGCTGTGAGCAGGAGTTTGGGCTTTGCGTTAATGTTTAATAATTATTATGTGACACAGGAAGAACAGTAGTTGTAGTCGCGGTTTGCAAAGAGAAAGTAAGAGTGACATGAATGATAGACAGTGAATAAATTAACTCTTAGCTTTTCATACCTCTTTCACAGTTACATCCGTTTCCATCATAATGCCATCGTCGATCTCTTCCTGGGCGTAGTAGTGACTGTATGGTGCATGGGTACACGTGATGGGGTCCAGTAGCCCTGTTTTATTGTTGTACCTCAAAAGATAAGCACTCCAGCTCACATACCGTAGATGATTACGAGGGACGTTATGCACATCTTTGTAGATCATTCGCAGCCGGAGTGTATCAGAGACAGTGTCCGCCTATGAAAAAGTCATCGTTGTTATTGTTATTGATGAGTTATTATTATGCAGATTATCCCTACAGAATATTAAAACAAACCTCTAAAGTCCATGTTTGCTTATCTCTGTCATAACACTGAACGGCCAGACACTCTGTAGCTCCAACACTGGGTACACCAGCAATGCCCCCGTTTAGTGTGGAAGGGGCATGAGGCACCAAGGCCACTTCACTCAGCATGTTAGCTGTTAGAATCTCCAAGTTAACATGGACCAATCCCTATGCAGATCAGAGTACAAAGAATTCTGCTTTCATTTTAATAATTGGCAAGTTTAAACAAAGAGTAAAGGCATTCAGGGTGTAAGTAAATCCCAAATTAATGAGATCTGTGAGAGACGCCTGCAATCAGAGACTAGGAATTTAATACTCTTCTCGCAAATATTTATTTATATCCTGCACGGTTCAAATATTGATTCAATTCTCTTACATACACCCCCTACCCCCATCCACTGGGTTTACATCTCTTTTAATCATTTGGTAATGACTTGAAACGTTAAGAGGAACAACGAAATTATTGGATTATATCCATTAAGACTCAAGTTTATGGTTTAATTCCCTACAATTGTTTCCACCTCACAAATTACAACGCATAAAAGGAACAGATGTCCCTTGGAATGACACAGGATTTCCAATGCAAACTTAGTATAAACTACTTTACCAATCCTATAATGTATTTAATTGTAGCATCTGGAAAACATCTTAGTGTTACTGCTATCAAAAGTTGTATGGAAAGAGTTGGGACTCGTGTGTCTTTTAGTTTATATTAAGCCGATTGTTTTCCCTACTCCTTTGTCACTGAGAAGTAAGAGTATTGTAAAAGCTTACCCTCTGAACAATATCCGTGAGCCTAATCCTGGGAGACCAACCATAGCTTTTCCCATTAGAGTCCGAAATATCATCTAATAACCCAGAGTTGATGGTTCTTTCGCCTTCCCCCAAAGTCATTACATACCGTACTCGACATTGATGATCGAATCCAGTCAACCGGTTCAAGTATACAAATAGCCTTTCATCACTTGGGTCCCTTCCGAAAGGGTAGATTGCCACATTCCAATCGAAACCACCAAATTGAAAGTAAGTTGATTCCGTTTTTATCGAGTTATTCCCAATTCTAGGACTAGGACATTTGCCACTAGTGGCCCCCATGAAAGCGCTTGGAGTCCTTAAATCTGTTTCAAATACAGTGCGTATCGCACTCATGTTCAGCTCCAGCTGAAATTCCCCATTCCGATCTGCAAAATTTCGAGAGTAGAGATCGTGCACGGCGATATATCTCCGGTTTCCCTGTGCAAACATAAATAACCGCTGATGTCATTGTACTTTTTTAAGCCTTTAAGACAGAAAACTGAAAACACCATGGTGGTTGAATAATGTGCATCATTTTACTAATAAATAGTACCTGAGCAGGGCTGTCATAAGTGAACTTGACATTTTTTCCACTGAACGTCTCGTTTGCGCTAAAGTGCTCTCGGTTTAGAAGGGTAAAGGAAAAGTCTACGTAAACTTTCATTCCTTCTGAAGGATTCCGCCATACCAAGTAAACTCCTAAAACTTTCTCCGTCCTTGAAAATGTTATAGCCCATTTTTGGTAGCCAAAAACAAATTCTTTAGACGTTACATCTCGATACAAGTCCCTCGTTACTGATTTAGTGACTATAAAAGTGAACAAATGGGAATTGTGTCGATCTGGAAGCTTTGCAAATCGATATAGGAGAGACATTTTTTTGCATCCTCTTCTTCACTCACCGTTGGCAATCTATATTAAATCAACAAAATACTTTTGTTACAACTAATGAGATACATCTCATGTTCTCGTATGAATTGCATGTTATACTGGGACTGACCAAGTTATTTCATTCTAGGAAATGCAACAAAGCTAGAACTCTAAGTTTGTACACAGCTAAAACCTTGCTCTGTAAATACTAGATATCAACATGTAGCCAGACATGCATGTTTGTTTTGTCCATTGGAAATCGTTTTGATCATAAAACAGACCTCATTGACTTATTGGAGATTAATTGCCTCCTTCCTCCTTATTAATAGCAAACATTATATACTGAGAGGAGACGGTTTTATTTATATAACGTGGGAAAGAGATGTCTATACTCTTGGGAGAAAGGCCACGACCACTGATTGTACTTTCCTATCAGCAGAAAACTTTTTGTGCGTTTTCATTCCAGTACTTCCAGCTCTAAAGGCTCATAGGGGAGGGACCCATACATGTCAGCTTCAATTCATTTTCTCTCAAGGATTTTTTTTCTAACACCACATAATGTGCTGGTCAGAACTCGTGGATCCGAGCCAATAATATAGTTCATAGTTCATATAGATGAGAAAAAGTTGTTTCATTGGATACATGGGATAGAACTAGTAGATTGAAGTACATTGGACAGATCTATATATTTTCTTTCCTCAACTCAGCCCACGCATAATGGGTACATGGGGTCGAATTGAAAAAGCTCTCAAGTCCTGACTGATGCAGCTAATTTAGGTTTATCTAAACCAGATCGATGGACAAGCTTTAAGTCAGTGGTTAAATTCCTCCTAGTCTGGGATCCTTCAATGCCAGTTGTCAACATTGATAATGATCAGAGTGGTACAAAAGAAGGGAAGGTTAGATTAATCCCTTACTCTTAAGCAATATAAATTTCGATTATATCAGCACTTACTAAAGAAACAATGTAGCGAACTACTTACAACCGATCCATTGACATATGATGAATGTTTGGACAATATTTTAAATGTTCGATCTCTATGATTTGTAGATTTCTTAAACTGTATCAACTCTAATATACCAACTCAATCTAATATTGACTGCTATAAACTTAAATAATATTCCTTATGGTGTAATTACCACATTGTACGCGTACTGTGGGTACCATATTGTACGTTTAAATAAATAAATAAATAAGGGAAAATAATTACTTCTTTTGACGAAAAATCCTCTATTTACTATTGTATAGATTATCTCTTTTAAGTAAGAATACCTTTCCCCCAATAAGGATATTATAACTACCTCTTAGGTAAATAAGGAGGAGAATCTAGTAACAAATGTCAAACAGATTCTCCTTAAACTTTAAAACTTTCGACAAAAGTTGATTTCATCTTGAGACTAAATGAAGTTTTCAACTATTTCAATCTAAGTAATATATAAGGTTCACTTCCTTAATAAAGTATTCATTTACTGCAAGTTCTTCCCTCCTAGTGCGTACATATGCAGGGATTTACATATGCATAGTGAACGTTTCTTTAAATTTGTTTTCGTTAAGAATTCAAGCTATATACTTACCTTAGATATCAAGAGTTAACCGCAGGAGATAATATAATAAAAATTTAATTTAGGAATATTTAGATTGGAATCGATTCCGATAGCTTAGAAGTTTCCCATTTATTTACCAATCTAATGAAACTTCTGATTGAATAGAAAAGGTAAAACTTAATCAGCACAAACGGCACAACCCGGTCCTCATGGCCCGTTTGGCGTCAACAAATACTTAATGTATGAATATCATTTCCATTCCTCGGCAAAGAAATACCCGTAAAAATATATACCTTCGCAATTTGCATTTAAATTGCATCGAGATTTCTTTTTGAAGAGATTATTTAGAAAGTTTTATTCTCATAGCTAGTTCCCATCTTTTCCCCTAGTAGTTACATTCTTAGACCTTCTCTAAAATTTCAGTTTTAAGCTGTGGAAGAAAAATTCTCATAGTTTTATCAGCTAAGGTAGTTGAAAGAAAAAACTTTCGTCGACTCGTTAAGTTTTATTGCATGGAGAAGGAGAACTAATATATACATAGTTTCCGCAATTAAATAAGATTATTTAGTAATCACATTTCCCCGTTAAAGGCTTATACATTATGATGACATATTCCAAACACTCCGGGAGAGGTAAGAAAGTGTAGACTAAATTTAATCGAATATTCAGATTATGTGGTCGGGTCTGGCGAGGTTCCAGGTATTATTAGTATGCTCTGGACTTCTCATAACATGTAGCCCTCATTTTGCAAAATACGTCAACTTCCAAACAGATATGGAAAGCATCTATTATTCCATTTAGCTTTTCATGCATTAATTAGATTTTAAGTCACCAATAAACTTCTGACAGTATTAATCCGCGCTTTCCTAACAATCCTCCTTCTACAATCCTCCTCACAAGCTTATGAGACTCTCGAGAAGGACCGAAAGCAAATAGTATTTTCCAAACTCTTAGAACCTCCAAACTCTTAAATTGAAAAAAAACTTGGATAGCTAAAAAAAAGAAAAAGGGAATGCTATGACATAATTAGATCTTGTAAAATGATGAAGATGGTCCGGAAGTTTAATTCAAGGTAGAATTAGAATGGATGGTGATTGTAATGATGGTGATGATGGTTGCAGTGGTGGTAAAAGGAACCCATTCTTGGGATAGTTCTGCGGGAGAAGCGGAATTTAATTAAAATTTACGATTTTACCTGAGTAGGATAATCTTTCTACCTAAGAGAAAGAATGTGACACTAAACTCCCCATGATTTCGGACTAGTGTTGGTCTTCTCGCTTAATTTCGTTCTCGGATACTACCACGGATTTGTCCGTTTCCAGCTCATGGTCACATTTAATTTATTGACATGGTATTATGTGGTTGGTCGTCCGTTCTGTGGCTTTCACTTAGCAGTTGATAAATTGTGCTGTTTCTCAAACAGAATCTATAATGTAATGAATAATGATATGGTAAAGCCGAAAAAACTGCAAAGAGTTGCCTGTATCTCATAAATAAATTGTCCTTCATGAAATTTTCATGGGGAACTAGTATTAAGCAGGTTTGCAATAAAGGGCACCTGGGCCAATCCGCGTCAGCGCTTCATACTAAACTAAAATACACACTGTCTACGAGAAAAATATCACTTCTCAGATATCAAAACTTTGAACAAAACGTACTTTCTGGTAATGGCCAAAATCGGAATTAATTTTATTCAACGTATTTAGTATGCCTACATTGAAAACCGCATGCTCGCTGTCTGTGGTTGAGCTTTTGAAATGAGGATCAATAGTTTTCAGCAATATTAGGGGAATTAAGCCTACAAATTTAAATGATTGCACTAACTTTACCTTGTAGAGCTCCAGTAATTCGAGGTAGCATTAAAGTTTAATACTATCATTATTTTCTATTTCTACCACACTGGACTCCTTGAAACAGACTGACTCGCAAACAATTCAATCGCCGAGGGACACTGGATGTTGCAAGCAAGGTACTTACAATAACACAAAATGATCACAGAGACTTTAGACGGAATCCGAAATTAAGAGACAAGATAAATATTCCAAGAGAAAGTTACTCCCTTGAGTATTTATGTTCATATTTATGTACACATGTACCTCAAAATTATTTCCAGAATAGATAGAAACTTATTAAATTACCCCCCCCTCCAATCTCCACACAGAAACAGGGACGTTTGTTTACAATTCCATTGCTCTAGCTCTACTACCAGGATAAATAACTCCTCGAGCAAAAAGCCAGTGTTTCCAAACAATTGTACACAACTGTATACATAAGATCTTTATATGTATATGTTACAGACAAATGTACTAAATCTGGCATTGTGAACAGCACCAGGCATCTAAGCTTTAGACTGCTATGCATTCAATGGCAAAATTCCTAAAAAGAATGAAAACCCACCATTTTCATTCTGGATTAAAGCTTAAACCCGTATAAAAAATGTTCAGAAACGGAGATGAGTTGTTGAAAAATTCAGGCCGGCAATAATACAAACAAACTTGCTGAGCCCTTTCATTCATTCTTCCAACTATGGCCAGAGATAGAATGTATTGCTCTTCACAGGGACTTGTAAGTTAGTGCTAGTGCAGAATGTACTAACAGATCCAGGTCAACCGTTCCGTGTGGTAGGAAAGGGACTTTTTCGAGAAAATGTGTAGTTGAATTTGTCCTTTCTATACATTCAAAGTTCAGGGCTCACGAAGACTCTTGTGAAAGAATAATAAGCTGCTAGTATAGTGGTTTCATCAGCCTTCTTTACATCACTTCTCCCCAAGATAAGGAATCTGTAGGGCAGGAAGGCCAGGACCATTTGAGTAGATAGCGATGGAATATATTGGTAAAAAATACTCGAGGCTTATTTGTGATATTGACTGAGGGTGGTGCATTTATGGAGCAACAGCTTATAACATACCTCAGCACAAGGAAAGGAATAAATGGACCCTGTAGTCTTTTGCTTTTTTGCCTGTCTGGCTTTGTCACATCAACATTATCAGCCACAGCGAATCGAAAGTGGTTCTGACTACTGAGTCGATAACCACAAAAACCACACACGGTACATCCAAGCCTTGGTGTTTATATTCCCATCGTCCTTTCGAGCTTACCTCCTCAAGAAAGGAGGTACTTTTTAATAGAGTTGAGTAGTCAAGCATAAATAAACTCGAGTAGGTCAGCGTGCTGTATATCGTATACATATGCAAATCTGAGAAAACATACAGCGAAATAATATATTACACAAGCAAAGAGACCTCCACAACCTCTTCTGCACAAGCAGTCCAGTCTCTAGTGTACTTCAACTGCAAAAAAAGAATCCACGTCAATGCTTACGCACAGATCAGCTTAGTTCACAATGTCCAACCTGCTTTATTGTAAACAATTTTCATTGTTCATGCACTCAAGTGAGATACATCGCTGAGCCCCACTTATTGTTAAGGAGGATTGCAATTGCAGTGGCTCCCCATGACAGCCAAGGGAATAGTTAGCCTACACACATATACCTACACTAAAGGATCATTTGTGGTACTTGTTTCTTTAAGATGGGAAATGTGAGCTTTTACCTCAAGTCTACTTGTAATATACCTCACACTTTCCCCATTCCAAAATATTCCTCTTTGCAGACAGTCAATGTAGGACGTATAGACTATTTGCCGATTTTTTCCTCATACCTGCCTACGATTTAATGATTTAATGACTTTGTAAAGCAATTATTGTAAGTACGCTGGATTGGGCGTAATAATTTTTCTTTAATAACTTTGTGATGGAAACTCCTCAACTCCTTATTCCTCTTTGAATTGGAAAGTTATCAGTCCGAACCAATATTATTATTATATTCCTCCTCATTGTAGTTCCAAGAAATATAGGCTCATAGCCATTATTCCATGCTCGTGGAGTCTATATGAAGTTTAGGTGTAAGAATGTAAGGATGGTTGTGAAAGAATGAGAGAGAGAGTATACCATCGGGTTTTGATAAGGATATCGACCGGGTGAAAGTTTTCCCTTTCTCCCCGTTTCTTCATCTCCCTTCCTCAAGTTAAACAAATACAGGGACTGAAAGTACAGAGCAAGTTCTCACATTCGCCTGTACTACCACCACTGCCATTCTCGGGCTTTTTATTTCCTATGCATCCCATCTTCCACACAAGCGGATATTGTAGTTAGCCCAAGCCAAGGTTGAGCTGAAACCTGTAGATTTCCAGCATAAGCTCCGACTCTCTGACTCCCTCACGGGTAGGAAGCAAAAGGTCTCTCTCATCCCGCACACGACTAAGGAGAGAACAAGACTGTTCTCTGTTCTATCTGGGCATGAAATGAATTGCATTCTACCTCCCCTGCCTCTATTCTATTAAATTTTCTTCTGGCAAACATGTCCCCATTGCCTTATAAAATGGAGGCATGACATGCATCCCTGACTTTGGATAAGACTCTCTCTCTCTTTCTCCTGCCTCTTTCCTGTAGATCTTGGATCCATGCATGCCATGTGGATTCTCAAGACGAGCAGAGAAAGTAGAAATTAGTACTGAAATTTACAACAAAGTGTTCATAAATCGTAATAAAATGTAATGCAGGAGGGTGGAGGGATGAGTGTTTCTCAGAGAAGGTGGTAGACAGCTTCCACAAACCTGGCCAAACTGGGAGAGCAAAGCCTCGTTTTTTTCCTATGGGAGAATGAGCATGGAAATTTATTTAGGTATGAAGTTGTCAGATGTGTGAAGTGTCAAATGTGCGATCTCCCGTCCTTCTCTCTTTGGGAAAGATCGTGTAAAGTTTACATTACACGTGATGTGAATACTGAATGCACTCCTTCTCAATTTTCTCTCAAATCTTTCGTCGGCAGAATATGATTATTGGCACCTCTCTTCTCTACAGTACGAAGAGGGCATTAAAACACGGCAGGTGTGGAAGCCCATTGAGCTAGATTACTCCAGCTGTCCTTTCTCTTGTTCCTAAAGCCATTCCTTTATTTGACAACTGATGGATTTTTCCAAAAGACCTTAACCTGTTTTTTCGGGATTGTTAGTTTCGTTGTGGTGGAGGTGGGATTTTATTTGAAATTGGAAAATCGGCACGGGAGGAAACCTGAGGTTTGTTAACTTGTAAGCCTTTTTACAAGGCTTTAGAGACTTCCTACGACTCTAGGAACTGGAATGAGATGGGAAAACAGAAGAAAGGTATACAGATATATTAATGTACTTGGATGGAACGAGGAGAGCTGTCACTGTCGAGTTATTTACAGAATTTTTTAATGTGGTTATTGATCACATTAGATTACCTCTTGTATATATGTCTATTAAGATTTCGCCTGGGAGCTGACTGGCTTGACTGATTCGGTTGTCTCAACACACTGAGCACCTTGTTGTCTATTCTGGGTATCTGGGTTGAACAAAAATGTACAAGGGGGTTGAGATAATTGGAAAGGATCGATCCCTTCTTGTTGGTTAACGTATATACAGCGTCGTATATGAAGTTCATCTTCGCGTGCTATTTGTCAATGTCTCAAATAATCAATCACTCGCGTCAATTCTAAACTTTTCAAATAAGATGACTACTGCGAGTACGGCGGAAATTGAGGGGTTGTTTTAAAGAAAATACTCACTTTGTCTGTAAAATAACAATTTATTAAAAAATCAATCATTCCCCTATTCCGTAGTGGTTTATAGGTACTATTTTTACAGGGATAGCAAAATTTAAGTCACAACTAGAAAAATAATCTAATTATAGCCATCCAATTTGAAAGCAGCCCACACCTTCAGCTTGCATGGTAAGATAAAGAATTAATTTGAACTTTTGTAACAAAAAAAAAGAAAAAAAAGTGTCCAACTTCAACAAGACCATCCCTTGTTGTGCAACAAAACAAGAACTTTGAAGTAAAACTTCTGTCTGTATATTGGAAAGGTGGAAAGTTATGAAGTTCCATTTCTGAGGAACATTGCTTTCTCAAGTCTACTTAAAATGTATTAGGTACTGTTATGCATGGGGACATTATAATATTGTATGCATTTGTTGTTGGAATCCTACGTAAAGTCTACATCTACTTATGTAGGCATGACTAAACTAAGCCTTAACATTATACGAAAATAGAATAAAAGCGTTTGAAGCATTGGTCTACTCCTTTCTCTTTTACTTACTTCCAGAGAGTAGATATGGAAGGAGAATTATTACAGAATTATGAAAGAGCTTAAACATTGTTACAAAAGTACTTGATTACTTTTGTATATTTATAAATGCTCACACAGGGCAAAATCCCTGCTTAAGAACTCTAAGGAAAACATAAAGCCTCTTTGGGGAATACGAGAAATCTTAATAAAATTGTTTTAAGACAAAGATTATTTTTCACAGCACCAAGCACCACGGTCCCGTATATAATGAAATTAAATTCCCTCCAACTCTCATGATTTATAAAAGGAAATCGTCCCACTTAAACCCTGTGTCATGATTACAGTTTTAGATTTAGGAACCACCATGAGCTCCTTTTTGCTTTGTCATCGCGTGACTGTATCAAATTTTTCAGTCTTGCAAAAAGGTCACATTCTTTGGTACAATCATGGCTGGAAATTTTAGCATTTGAAAATTTGATATATGAGAATTAAAGTTCCAGTTTTCTCTAGTTGTATTTCTTCCATATAGATAACAGCTCGATAAGCAAAATAGAAAGATGTCAGAAAGAAAAACAAGAAATATAAAGCCTGTATAAAGATTTAGCTCCCAAGCTCCCATGATTGATCAGTGTCGCATAAAGCCTTCCTATCCATTTAAAAATTTGACAATTTTCACACTGTCACGCTCAAGATGCGACAGTTATTCCTATGGTAGTATGACATTGACAAGTTGATTAAAAACGAGAGAAAAACGTCAACTTTATTCATTGGAAATGGTATTTTGTACACCGTATCTGTACTTTGAAAATTCTATTATCTTTTAGATTTTATAAATTAAAACAATACACTTAGCATTATCTAATGACTCTGGAATTACAATGCACCCATAAAAATGATGATTCCACGAATAATAGTTGAACATAACTTATTTCAATTAAGTAAAGACCGAGAGAATTTTTATGCCATAAAATTCCACAAATTTCCTTTAGTTTCACCTAAAGTACCCAAAGTTTAGTGGATGTCAAATGAATGCTCGGCATTCTGCGTAGGTGTATGGAAGAATGCAGAATAAGGAAATGAAGTCTTTCCGTCTTTTGAGACTAAACTATTCAAACTCAAATCCTAGACTGTGTCTCTGGTACAAAGCACTACGAGTATAATATGTGATATTCAGACCCAACTGCTTCCAATCCTGAGTAATGAATTGCCCCCTTTTAGTAGCGTAATTGTTCATATGACAGCTTTGATCCGTACGGAATTATTTCTCTGTGGATGTCGGAATTTTTTGTACCGCAGTCTAGTAGAGTAAAACTTCAGAGAACTGAGAAATTATTCAAATGCGCAACCGCTCTTTAAAATACTTTTTCTACTAAAGCCATCAACTTCCTTTCATTATTCTACATAACAGGGGATAGCCACGTCTTCCGTTCTAAGCATGTTCTAAGTCTATAAATATTAAGGGGCTATAGAAAATCCTTGAGTTGAGTAGTAAAATATGAATTGGAATCTACTTGAGTAGCATTTCATAATCACGAGTAATTACAGGGTAAAGGATTAATTAATTCTGGCTCTGCTGGGACTCTCCTGTCTTTGCCTAAATCTGATGTGCATACATCTGTACTTGTTTATCTATTCCAAATAATGCAAATCGTACCGCAGTCGTAATCGTACCGAAGCACAAGTCCGAGCTTTCTCCTGCCCTAGTTTACCTAAACTCTGTAGAGAATTCAATAGCACATATGTTTGTCTTCCACTTAGCCACAGATGTGCGGAAGCAGTGGTGGTTGCATTAAGTCTTACGTAGGGGTAGCTTTTCAGATTTAATAAAATATGGAGAAGGGAGAGGGGGGAAATATTGATTGAAAATCCATTGGTAGAACGGATAAGGTTCCTAACTTAGTTTGATCCGGAGAATCCTCTCGAATTAGATTGGCAAAGTTTCGAAACCAGCATCTTTCGAAGCGTATGGAATCATTCCAATCCTAAAGCTAAATCTTTGATTGTGACATCAAAGCAAATGGAGAGCTCGAGCATAGGAAGAATATTATATATTCCTTTGCGTCGGGGAAGGACAAAAGTGTTGTTGGAGTTTTCTTCAAACCCGACTCTCTAGAACTTCTCCATTATCAATTCCAAATCATTTACCAAATAAATCCATAACTGCAAAACGGTTGAATGGAGCGTTGGCATACAGCTATGGCACTATGAATTGGAAAGCTTATGAATTCATGGCGAAAGTTTTTGGAAAACTTCAAATCAAGTTTACATATAGTTTAGTACTAATCCAGTTCTGAAATTGAATGTCTATTTGTTCCAATAAAACAACCATACTCGTGCAATATTTTATGAATACAGTATTAGGTAGATTACTATAGATTGGATATTTCAAACAATTCTGAAAATACATCTCAACCGGAACGGAAGCACTTAGAGTTTACAGTTTACCCAGAAAAACGGTGTACAGCTTTAGCTTGGTAAATGCATACAGGGAATCAAGCTTTCTAATGATCTGATTGTACTACGATACATTCTCAGAGATAATCTCTTCGAATATTCCCAATTTCAGCATCTGTATTCTGCATAAATAAAATGCCTTAGGGTTAGGGTATGATATCATGCTGCCATGGCGTGTTTTCAGTATCCATTGAAAATTCATAATTATATACGAGATCACTTGAAACCAAAACCTGCCAGTTTTGCCAAGATTTATATTTTCAAAGTAACACAAAGTATACACACCTGTCATCTCACATAAACCGAAAGAGACGGGGAAAATGAGCAGGCTTATTCGTAACTGTAAGTCGTATATCATTAGACTCCCAGACACCTTCGTCACAGTCACTCCATCATTTTCCTGAGGATAAGCAGCTAATTAATTAACAGCTCTTTGGCATAGGCAAACCCACTTTCTCTGATTTCAGTCGAATAAAAAAATCTCCAACTGCTACGGAAGTACCAAGCTGCTTTATTGAACAACTCTAACCTTCTTTTTAAATAGGCATTCATTGGTGAGGGAGATAGTCTGGTTTTTCTAGAGCTACCCACTCTACAGTTTTACAGAAATGTATTGCTATAATCAATGAAATATAAATACGATATTCACAGAACTTGAAAACACTACAGCTAAAAATCCATTAACCGAGCGAATTTTTCTTCTGATCTCAGTCCCAGCTAGATAGTCTCGACAAAAGAATTTCTTCCGTTGAAATATACTTAAATTAGGAATGGATCTTCGTTCGGCACGGCACACAACAAAGGTACGTAACCCTTGGATTCAGAGCACACATCTCAAACTAAAACAGATATCTCTATCAGTCAGAACGTGATACGGTTCTACAACCACGCATTTCAGTTCTTGAAATCATCTTGCCACGTATCTCTCCAGCCGCTGAGCCTAGCTGCAACAATACAAACGCTTCTTCCACATCCAATACTCTATGTATGCCTGCACACGTTTTAGATTCCAGACCCGTGGCCATAAATATTAGCTATAAATTCCGTCTGGTTTTATATGTTTATTATATTTTATACATTATCTTAAGTATATACACCAATACACCTTATAAGTTTTAATGGGAAAGGAAAGGGTGGGTAGCTGCAGTTACTTCTTATTTCTCGTTGAATTGCAATTTCATTCACTTCAGTGCAATTCAATTTGATCAGCCTGCAGTCTTTCAATGCCTAGACAGGGTAGGAGTTGTTTGTTACCATAACACAAATCCCCGACCACAAACCGAAAAGCAGTAGTCGAAACACTCGCAATTGGGGAATAGATGTGAGCATCCAAACTAAATCCGAAATAGTATTCCCTACTCAGTAAAGTTACTTAACAATAAAGCTAACAGTAGTTTTGTTATTGTTTGTTTTTTTCTTCGTCCCTCATATGTTTTGTTTCGAGAGTCATATATATAAAAAGGTTCACACAGGTCAAAATCCAGTCGATTATATAGAGTATGTATACCATCAAAACGAATGAAAATATTTTATAAGATAATTTTGCTCGAGAATATTAGACAAGTAATGCTTGAAACTTATGACCCCTCAGAATGTCTGAAAACAAGTTATGAGTTACATTATCATGCCGTAAAACATAAAAGAACGGTCCATATAATAGATTTGGATACACAACCCAACGGCTAGAATTCAAGTACCTATTGTCCATATGTTTACACCATGGATGAAATCCGATTCTGCAGATTCTGTCCATTGTATTTTGTCCTGCCTATTCTTCTATTTTCATCCTTGATTTTTTTTAAACTGGAAAATTCCTTGAGACTTTTGTCAACTTAAAGGAGATTTGAATAAGTGCAGATAACCTTCAATAAAAGAGCTCTAATATTACTTTATAGTATGTGCTGAAGTTTTTTGACAAAATGGGTTACAAAGGAATCTAACGCTTTTTTATATTTTTTATTTTATTACATTATCGTGTTTATCCACCCTGCTATGAATGCATAAATCGTCGAAATCGGCTATCATTCTTTATGCTAGGGTGAATCCCACTCTACACTTTTCACAATCCATTTCAAGTCTTACATATCTTTATACTCCAGCTATCTTTAGGAGTGGAACTCGAGCAATCTATTTGATAATAAATGGAAATGTTTTGAATCTTGAAAGCACCGTTAATGGAAAATAGCGGGCATGACGAGAGACAGCACGAGAAAAACAGTTTATGTGCTCCATTCCAAAAATAAATTCTTCATCCTTAAATCTCAGTGGGTATTATATGTGTATAAATCTTACTCGCAGAAATTTCACTTTTTCCCTAGGATGAAAACCTGTGTTATCTTTCGGAATTTGGTCTTCAGCGAGCTACCCCACGACCCTTCGGGCATTTTTCTGAGCACTGAACAAGAACATATTGGCTATCTTATACATACGTACTAGCTAAGAACCACAGCATCTATACTTTTACTGCACACCATCCGAACGAAAAAGATATGTACCTGGATATTATTTTCACCTTACTTTCCCTAAATGGAGGAAGACTTCTATTACTTGGAAAAGTGGATTGGTAGATAAAAATCAGAGAAAAGATGAAGCTTGAAATAAAAGATACATCAATTTCCCAAGGTGCAGCCCCCTCTCAAAGATCTAAGTTTCCTAACCACCTAGGCTGCCTACAACATACAATAAGTTGTACGAAATACTAGCTTAGCTTGAAGTTCCTACCTTTCTTCGTCATCCTCCAAGGAATCTCATGTAATCCTTTGGAAAGGGAACTTTCACTTGGGAGAAAAGGGATGAATATTGTATAGTGGGTATTTGGGTAAAAACGAGCCTAGCATGCATTATATACCCAAAAACTCAAAAGGTATTGGTGGAAGGGAGTTACACATAATATTGATCTGTTTTTAGAATCGAATATAACTTCATTACAAATTTAAATTGACAAAATCAGAAATTCATTATTCACCAACCTTTAAAAAGAGTACATAGGCTTCCTCTCCCTAAAGCTGAAGTTGACGCACAGAGTAGGAGATAGTATTTGACCTAGTAGAATTGGAACTGATGTAATGGCTAATGCTAATAAAACTCGATCTCTAGCTCTGTAATCTTGATGAGGAAAATTTCTTCGTTAATAATGAAATGTGACTTCTAAATTTTTTAAGCAAATCCAAGTACAAACTCCTTCAAAGACGAGCATCAAGTCTTGAGAGTCTTGACTCTGAGGTCGGGCTCCTTAATCTGATTCTGAAGTACTAGGCGCCCAAAAACTAGATCTTATTACGATCCAAAAAAAAGTCTCTCTGTCCTGCTAGCACGTCCCATTAGTCTGACAAGGAAAAAATTACAAGCCCGATATGAAGGGAAAGGTGAATTCTGTACTATTCAGATTATAATCTATGAAAGAAGTCTTGTTAACTCGGAGGGAAAATAAGCACTTGGTAGAAGATGGAGATCAACAACTAGATTTGGATGTGTTGTATAAGCCAGCCACACTGCATGTACTTCCAGAGCCGGAAAGTTCTTGTAGCCACAACTTCCTTGATTTATCACTCTTTCCTTGCCTGATATGCTTGAATCCACATTCAATATTTAAATATATATCCTACTTCCATTATTGGTAATAGGCTTCCTATTTCAATATCCCAACCCCCGTTATCCTTTCAAACAATTTCCTTCACGAGAATAGGAAAACTCAAAGAAATGTTAGACCATTGATCCCTCCTTTCCTAATTTTCTAATAAACCCTAATCATCTACAATCAACTACCTCAACCCTACATTTATAGCCAAATTCACATGAGCTTTCTCACACCTTTGTATAGGTTGTTTGAGTTAGTTCTATCATAAATTAAACAACGTCCTATTATCGGAACGAGACAGAGAGAGAGACAGAGAGAGAAAGAGACAAGTAATTTGTTGTATGGAAGAGTACACAAGTACTGTTATACTCTCTTTAACTTTCACTTATAGTATTCTGGATGGCTGGACGATTTCCATATGATGACAGGAGAAAATGAGTGTGAAGCTGATGTGTGACTTGGCTATGTTCAAGTGACAAGTTAGTGACATGCCCGTCTAGTACTTTGTGGATTGGATAGAGCTACCAGCTACCTGTTCAAAAAACTTTCAGTCCTTCACCAAGCCAGCGTAGGAACATGAATATTCACTTAAGTGAGGACTGGTTTCGAAAAGTTTCCCTTGTACTAAGTGACAGAGTGTTGGATGTTAGTTGTATGAGGAACCAAATCCGAATGAGAGCTTTAGGCTTGGAACTTCCAGTGAAGCTAGACTTGGAAAAGTTGCTCAGTGGGATTGGAGTCAGCCAGAGTTAGGAACTCTTTAGTCCTTCTAGGCAGGTTTATAAAGCCTGAGAGAGCATGGCATTCTTGCTCCCTGTTTGCGCACAACTTTGAGTGTAATCTCAGGTGGAAAGTCTTCTTGACCAGCTTAAAATCTAACCCGACTAACCTAAAGGATCCACGACTGCTTTCACTCTAGGTTGGAACAGGAACTCAGGAAGGAGATCCAGAGCCGGCTGAGAGTCCTACTGCTCTCCGGAGAGGGAAGGTGACATCCATTTACTATGTCGATACCACTACACCACCACGAGGGCAGTAGATATGACCTCATGTTCAAAAGGTGTACACGGTCTTGTACTTTTTTAATGGGAAATTGATTTCTCCTTACTACGAGTACATTTCTTTGTCCCCACTTAAGGAATTCTGCCGTCGTAAATAATGAATGTTATACTAACCATTGGATCGTTCTTGCGCATTGAATTATTGCAAGTGTCTCTTGTCTGGAACTCAAGACTGATGTACATCCTACAATTATATGTTTACTTTAAACAATTTAGTAGATGCTAGGGGCTCTTGTCTCCTAGGAAGTTTGAGGATTTTTTGAAGTGCAATTCAAAGGCGTCTTATCCTGTTTGTACTTGTATTTGTATTACGTTTGTGCATGACCCCAAGCAATGGGCAGATAGACTACAGCCTAACGAAAGTCTCTCTGAATCTGTTCCTATCCATCTTTATATTTATTTCTTCAACTGGAATCTTTTATGTTCTTAAGGCATGTTATTTTGTATCGTTACACACCTTTAAATACTTTAAATGGTATACACAGCCTCGTACAAGAATACGTTCCTTTTAAATAATTGAGAGTTTTTGGGACGAAACGTTCTTGCTAATAGTAGGACACTCCATTCCTTTAGGTTCGACGTTTTATTTACGAGTTGATGGTGTCCTGGCTTCAATCCAAGAAATAAATTATAGCCCCCATCACTGCGACATACATTACACATAAAACCAGTGAGACAGACTTGAGAACGTAATGCTTCATTCGAGTGGTTGAGAAAGGGTGATAATGAATCAAGAATCCCGAGATGAGAGAAGAGCCGAGAGAAATAAAGACGGAGAAAGCATAGCAAGAAAACGCGAGCTTATGCAGATTCTAGATTCATATACTCTTAATGTCCACACTGGAAACTAACTGTAACCGTTCGTTTGTAACTTTACAAAACCCCCTTGCTTTTACCCCCACGGGTAATTTCTTTCATGCGACTGAAAAACGATGTCACAAAACAATGTCATAGACATTCACAGTACCTTCGTAATTGCAATCTGGTACCTGCTGCATACCAAATCTCTGAGCTGTTGGTGTATTTTGATAAAAACACCTGTGATTGACGATAACGGGTCATTTCTTTCTTACGATTAAAAAAAATTTCATAGTACATTATATTTTGTTAAAAAATACCTGCATACAATGTTATTTTACGTCATTTATAAACTCTACAGTCATATATGACCCCCTGGTCAATATTTTAACCGATATGGCACATCTACGAACTTGATTTCTGATTTGGGACATAAAGGATGTGTACAAAATTTCAGAATCCTAGGTCAACCCTTTCGTGATTTATAGGTTTACAGACGGACGGACAGACAACGGCATCATATAAGCCTATAAACAAACAGGGTAAAAGTAACAAAAAATGAAAATCCTTTTAAAATATTGAACCAGTTACAAGACATTTTTTATGAGCACACTACCAGTCCAAGGTCTCAGATTGTTGTATATTTTTTAACAAATTCTTAAAAGAAGAATCGCTTCCACTCCGATTTGTCAAGACAATCGAACCTCTCGATCTCCTAGCGAGGCGAATATTTCACTTACTTATTGTAGTAGAAGGTGATTAAGGGAATAGATCGTATCAAATTCATACACTCTGAAGGTTTCCAGATTCAAGAAACAAATTCACATAAACGCATGTCTGGAAATTCTGCATATCTATATTCTCTGAATCATTCACAGAATAGTCTGCTACTCGGTACTCCAAAACTGAAATAATTTGGACAGTCAGACTTTTGAGTTTTTATTTAAATCTTCTTGATCATATCTGAGCAGAAAGTAGAGCAACTCGTTCTACAAATAATACAACAGGGTGTTCCATTATAACACATAATAGAATAAATCTATGAAACGGTACGGGATGATTTCATGTAAAGATGCTAGGTATCGTCCTTCGTTCTGCTCCGTCAGAGATTTCTGATAAGTATTCTACACGCCCACACACCTGTACACTACAGACTACTTGTACAGATTTGCAATGCCTCTATACGTTTTACACCATGAAATTAGAGCCATTCTATCCCTAGTTTGAATGTCAGAGAGAGAGAGTCGGATTTATCGTACGAAAGGAAGTATTCTTTTCGAATACATCCTGGAGAGGGGGAAGCCCCTGTACTTTCCTTCTTTGCAGAAGAGCACCAATTCGGTTCAAGTTCGGAGAGAGTTGTATCATTGGATGAAAGTTCAACGAGATAAACATTGTGTACTTGGACCGCATTGAAATTGTAGTTTATCTTTTCCATTGTGTCGCGACACGGAAATTTACATATTGGGAGCTCCTCAAATCACCTACCTCATGCCCTTGTGTAATCTATCACGAAACGCCAAGATTATCTCGAGGCTTTATTTCAGATCATATTCCTATTCCCTCGTTTCTAAAAATCCGCATGGACTATGTATAGCAAGGAACAGGATCCTAGGCTTCTCTCTTTACTGTTTCTACTACTTTTGCAAATTGTAGAACTCTTCAGGGATTGGTTTTAGATTCGTCGTTTACATCGTATGCTGCCACACTTGTTTTTTTTACAATGCAATGAAACGAAGATGGTGTTTGATATTACAATATGTTATTTATTTTAGAAGTCGTTTAATATGGTTAACATTCTCTAGACACTATATATTCTCTCTCCCCCTTAGTACTCGTATTTATGGACGCATGGGTTGATTCAAGGCGAAAGGCATTAATTTCGTGGTGTGAAGATGAATGAGACCATAAGATGAGATGAGGGTTTAAGTTTGGCTGATTGGGATGCAGGTTGGGATTGCTAGTTTGCTAGGGTAATAAATTTTAAGCCTTGTATATTCTCATTGTGGCTATGAGTTACTAATGGACAGTTGCCATTATTAGCATGGAAAAGGGGACGTAAAGACGTTTGTTCCCTTATATAAGACTTAAGCCTCCGTTTTGTTTACGATGAAGGAGGTCGGAAGTAATAAGGTGTGAGGGAACTCACTATATGTGTGTACTAGAGTAGAGTGCAGTAATGAATGTCTAATGAGTGACTCACCTGGTCGTGCTTCAAGACCTAACGATATAAGTAAGATGACTCGGATGTAAAATTCTAAACATGAGTTATTCTAGCTAAAAGATCAAGCCCGCATCCAGAGCTGTTCATATTATATTTTCTATTTGAAAAGTTGTTCCCCTGAAGAAACCCTGAGTAAACCCCGTTGATTCGAAAATAATTAAAGATAAGTAGAAGTAAGATCGTCTAAAGTCTAAATGACTTGGTAAATAATTAATCTTGTAAGCAGATACAAGAACAGTTTACATTCTCAACGTCACTAGCAGGGTTTGTAGGTGCGGCCAATGACAGATTCTCACGATCCCGAGTTGTCCACAGATAGTTATGTACAAGGTAAGACATTGAATGTTTGCTTGATAAACTTTTTTAAATTCATTCGAGAACTTCTTCAAGAGCTTAAAAACTTTACCGAAGTTTCATAAAAGATGCAGGCATGTTTTTCCGAAGTCAGGTACAGTTTTCCTTCACCAAATCTCAGTATGCAGCCGATGCAGGAGAACAAGCCAAAAACAACTTCGAGATTCATGATGTAGCTATACTTATTTATTTATTTGCAAATGTTTGATTTGTATTTTTTCAGCTCGTGTTTCTTGTGTTAGCCATACTGCTGCTGAGCTACACTGATGCATTTGGTACAGTCGACTTTAATGACGAATGTGAATTCTTAGACGACTTCATAGACCCAACTACCTTCACAAGTCGTTTAGAGTATTGGAAATACTGTGATTCGGATCGTGGACTACACTGTGTTCCAGGTCTCGGAAATTGTGGGTGTGTCGTTCCCCATACTATTTACAGAAAAGGGAAATGTAGGGCTAAAATAAACCACGGTTGTTTAATCAAAGATCATAAGCTTGATTGCGTGGAGTTCGCAACGTGTACTAGAAATGACTCAAGTTTAACATTTCGATGCAAGTGTCAACGAGGTAAGATAAGGAACAAAAACTACTGACTTGACTTCAGGCTGTATCAGAAATAATTTCGTGGAAGATTAACGATTTATAATGAACTTATTACCCTAGGGTACTTATCGAATGCCGAAAACACCGCTTGTTTCACAACTGAAACATATAACAGAAGGTACAGATACAGAGACGGATACTATTATTTTGGGAGTGGAACCAGACTTGCTCTCCAGCCCTTGTCATTCTTGATTGGTTTATCGTTGTTAACAGTGCTAACCTTTATTTGATTTGATTAATTTGGGTGGTTGGATTGTAATTCTGTTCCAAAAATTCTGAAATGTATTTTTATAAAACTATAACTTTAACGGCGATCATATTTTACTTAGATAATTAATATTTGAACTTTACTTTACTGAAATCCCTGTTAAAATAGAACACATATACATGCACTATTTTAGTTTCATAGAAGGCAACTCATCCTTTTTCTTAAATCAGAAATGCCCAACTTGACAAGGGATTCTCGTACAAATTGATGGAAGGGTCCAGCTAACTTATCGAACTTACATCGAGTTCATTAGGATTCGTATTCTATTTCCTGAACAACATGTTGTAAGTGAAGATTTATCCAGTTTTTATTCAAACGATTTCGTGCAGATTAACACATAAAACTGTGCCGAGATCCCAAATACAACTTAACACATTTTATCGCAATACCACATAATTTAAAATGATCTTATTTTATACTACACTACTCTGACGCCACACATACGTGTATTGTACAAAAAATATGCACTGTTACATTAAAGTCAGCCAATAACTCAGCTGCTAACTTGTACGTTCAAAACGGTTATTGCATGCACCAAAGCCTTAACTAGACTCGGCTTATTCTTGGTCTTGAGAACTTTCATCAAGAAACTCTCGTTCCAAGGCTCTAGCCATCCATTCTTCCTCTTGGTCATTGGTTGCATCATCATCTGATGTTGCATTCATCAAATTTAAGTAATCGACTTCATTTGGGAGTGGTGCTCCTCGGCGGAATCTTGCGTTTAACGGTTCGTCTTCTGTCTCCGTTCCAGTTTTGGAACGTTTTCTTTTCCTGGAAGTGCAATTCATGGGTTCGCTAGAGTCTAGTGCGCCTTCGGAAATAGAATCACCTGCAATTATAAATAGGGACTGAATCAATTAATGAATGAATTTCCCTATTTATACCCTATTCCAGCTTATTCCAACAGAGTAGACTGTAGGTGTATCAAAATTTTGTTATAAGCTTCGTGTCGGAGAAAAACTTTGATTTTAAAATATCAATTAAATCGGATAAAACAGAATAAACTTTATACTTGATTCACCGCTGGAAGACAACTCCTTGTTAAGTTCGGAAATAGAGTGGTCATTGTGGTCAATCTCAGCAATTATTTCTTCGCTTTTGCTTCTGCTACTCCGTCTTCTGAGAACTTTATCTTTTAAAATTTCTACGCCGTCTTCGCTAGAACTACTCTCAGACTCATTGCAAATATCATCAACCTCATGTCCCATACTCTCTATTTCGTCCATTGAGAAACTCAATAATGGGTTAATAGAGTCCATAAACCTTCCACTTGGAGTTCTCTCTTTCCTAGCTGCAGGCATTTGTCCGTTTTTTGCTTGATTCAGATTATAAATAAAAACGTAAGAATAATTGCATTTCACGATTAAAAGCACTTAACGAGTTAAACAGGTTACAATAAATATAAAAGTAAAAAGTTCATTCATACATACTGTAACATAGAATTAGGAGGGGGATACAAATAGGGGGGCCATTGTACTATAGTGGTCGAGTAACTGAATTCTTAAAAAGGATTTACTATTTCTAGCGGGGGTGGAGACAAATCTGTGAATTAGGAATGAACATTTAAACATTTAGACTACCTATTATTGATGAATTAGAAGGTGAGTTATTTGAGCGCTCTTTCCGTCTGTTGTCAGGGCTAGAACCAAATGGAGGGGTGCGTTTTGAAACTGATTTTTTATACAACTGAAAACACCTTTCATCCACATGTTCCCATCGTTCTGAACAACACCAGAGCCAATCTGGAGTAACAACGTGAATTCCTTTAAATCGACGAGCATCATTAACTTTAGCCGTTCCAAGTCGGGCTGCAACAATATGAGTTGTTGGAACTTCGCTCGAACTCGAGGGTTTGTTGGGCGGAATTATCTTCTCTGAAATGAAAGCGCCTAAGCTTGCAGCTACCAAATATGCCTTCGTGTTCTTTCTTTCTGACATTGGAACTTCAGTGGGTACAACACCGCTGAATACAATGCTGATATTCTGCAAAGTTAATTACATATTACAATTTAAAATTTAATCCCGATTCTCCTTCGACTTCTTATTAGATCTTAGAGTAATTAACGTTACTATGCACTAATTTAGTCAGAAACTTACCTTGAGTACTTTCTTCCGAACATAGGGTATCACATTTTTGACATCTGGAACTTTAGATTCTCCCCGAGTTTGCATGTCCCCGTGTAAACTATAAAATGCCTCATGAATAGATTTTAAAATCTGTTCCAGAAACAATAAGTAATCATCTGCGTCCTCGACTTCGACAAAATCCTTCGTTTTTTGTATTGGACTATCTTCACCGACTTCACCTATTTGTTCTGCCACCAATTCATTTCCCAAAGAAGACGCTTCAGCCATAACAACATCGTGAACGTCCTCAGGTTTAAATTTTGATTGATCTTCCAATACGTCACAATTTTCTTTCGAAATCTCCGTTAGTGCTGTATCAAGAGGCACTGGTGTATTCTTATCAGCTTCTTCACCTTTTAGATCACTGGAACTGTCGAAGATGGGAGTAGATTGTGCAGCTTTTTGAGCCGAAGACTCGACATTATCAATATCAGGTTTTGAAATCGGCGTTGACGACGTTTCTTTTTTTTCCTCACCTATAGAAGATTGAACTACTATTTCATCACCCGATTCTTCCTTGTCTCCCTCGTTAGCATCTTCTTCAGATTTTTCGCTTTGATTACTATCTTCATCGGTTATACATAAATCTGATTTTACTTCACAAATAATTTTTGCCTCTTCAACTAAAGGTGAAGCCGTAGATGCTTTTTCGTTATTTGTAGGCTCATTTTCAACAAACTTAGGACTATCGCTGGTCTTCGATATAAAAAGCTGGTTATCTTTTGACAGTATACCAGGAATTCCATCAGGGTTGTCGTCTACACCACTAATTTCAGCCGATGAGCTACCAGAGATAGTCGGCAAAGAAGCCGTCGTTCCGTCTTTGCTAAAAGCAAATCCAGTTTTGTCATCCTCATCCTGCTTTGTTAATCCAGGCGGAGCATTAATATCTCCAGTGTGGCGGAAGAAATGATACGGCTTAACATGAATTAGATTTGGTGCAAAGTTCCAAACATCTTCTCGATCATCAATTATACAAACCTAATTGAAATGTTTTAAAATTTGTTTTCTCTCGTTTTACAGAAATTTAGTCAATTATCTATCCAACGTAGATAGTTATATTTTTGAGCGAACAAGAAAAGCAATACAAACTGGATTTGAAAACTATAAAGAAGAAAGGAAGGAAGGAAGAAGAATATTTGGAACATCATTCTAATCTTCATTTTTTAGAATTTTGAATTTAAATTAGTTTCAAACTTTAACAGTTCTGAAACATCATTTTGAGTTACTTTGCTTATTAGCTCAGTCATTAATAATGTTCAAACAACTCAAAATAGTCAAATTTACCATATGATCTCCCCGAGGAAATAATTCCTTCAAATTGGCTGTTTTCGAATTTTGACTGAAACATTCATCTCTTGATAAAATCCTGTCGGAGAAAAATTTTCCTTCTGGATCTAAATGTCGAGCTATAACGTGGGCATAGGAACGTGTTCCAAAAGTACAAATGTGAAGTTCATAAAGTTTTGCAACTCTTTCAAGAAAGCCATGAGTTTCAGGTCGAAGTCTCGTATGATACCACATCGAACCATGTCCCCATAATTGAAAATGGAACACATCCTGTGAATAAAAACACATGTTTACAATGACCTTTCGAATAAACATTTACTTTAGTCCAGCCCGATAGCAATCAGAAAGCACTATTAATAAAACCTTTAGATTATGCGGAACGTTATCATTAGTTGTATGGATTAGTGTCTGATCCAAATCAACCAAAAGAACCAATTTTCTCTGCTTCAATAAACGCTCTTCATCACCTTTCCCTATTATTTGAGCTTGCTGCAACACCAAAAGATTAAAAGATAAATAAAAATCCCTAACTATATTCACAGAAAACATCCCCAATTAAAAGTAACTACAAACCTCCATGCTAACCCTGAGATCAGGAACAGAGTGGATCATCGACACAGATGCAGACAGGGCAGAAGGTTCATCAAGTTTACGTAGATCTGTACCACACTCAGCACACATATCTCTCATAACAGTTGGATGAGGGCATGGTCCAAGGGTGATTAGGTCCATCCTAAAAACACAATGATATCAATCAAGTCAATTCGGCTTTCCGTAAACTTTCAAAATTTAAACTCCAACGAAACCAACTCGACTTTCTAAATATGTTGACAAAACATAAAAGAAAAATCTACCCCTTAGAAATCGGCTGACCATTAGCCAAGTGAATTTTCTTGATAACCCCCGACTGCTCAGCCTTGAGGCGCTTGAGACCAGGAGACGCTTGTCCGCTTTCGTCCAGCTCGACGTAAGAGAAGATGACATGACCCACCGGAAGGAAGAATCCTTCTTTCACCTTCCATGACTGAATCTTTGAGGGTTTGTCGGACACGAATTTTATCTCCATTTCCTCACTTTTCTTTCATTCCTTTCTCACGAAAAAAAATAATAATTAGCTACTTTGAACTAAGATTTTGTAAATTGTAGACAACTCCAAGAAAGGTTAACAAAACATCAAATGTTGAATGTTGAATGTGAAAACATTTGAGGACTCCAAGTAAATATGGGATTTTTCCTCACCGCTTCTTTTTCTATTACGTCCAATTTATGACACCCATATTCGCAGGATTTAGCTCCTTTTACTCACGATTTCATTATCGGATCAATCGGATGTTTCCATTCCAGTAAATAAACGGGCGGGTGGGACACCTTTCCCAAGGCCCGTGTCATTGTAATCAGAAGTTCGGAAGGCCAGTTAACATCCAAGTCAAACCAAATGGGAGGAAACTTAGTTTCAACTTTGAAATTCCGAATGCATTTCTTAGTACAAAAGGGACAGCTTTATTAGTCCATCTGGGCCGTGGGGCAGAAAGTACCTTAGTATATAGGGGCAAGGCTAAAACCGAATTCACATTTATTTTATTCGTTTGTATTTCGAAAGATTCTTCTTCATGGTCGGATGAAATATATATGTAAACTGTTGATTTGTTAAGTACAAAGAGACTAAAGTATAGCCAGACCAGGCCCTTTGACTAAATAACATAACTTATCATATTGCAAACAAATATTATATTAAAATATTAGATATTGAAGAGAATGCAATTCATGCAATGCGTAGAATCTTCTTAGTAGCCTATTTAAAGGAATGTTTTTTACAATTGTATTTGTTTATAGATAATATTTGTTATTATTTGTGCAATTTTATGAACATGGAACATTTACTTATTTCAAACTTATTCATAGTTTAAATAATTCCTCGCATTGCCATTAAGGCACAGTAAAGAAACCATTCTCGTTTAGTTAAGTTCCTCTGAATCAATGCTGTCAATTTTCGTTTTTACAACGAACAATAAGATGAGTCAGGATAATCGAATTTATATGTCTGTATACATTTATATTATCGCTGATGACTAGCTTTAGATTTATGTTATGTTAACTCAAAATTATACAAATTCAGCGACTGAATAGTGAATGCTCAAAACATACAATGTGCACCTAACTTTTCAAAAATTAGCTTGAGGACTAACTCGGTGAACATATAAAACATTTTTATTATTTTTATTGATAAGCCCATATAAATCTTTTACAGTAGTTCAAAATCTAAATTATTTTCATTAATTACATCACTCAATGAAATTAATCTGCTATAATATTCCATATTTCCATGCTTGTACAGAAAGAGATGTTCTATATAATTGCCTTCAAATCATTGCTATATTTAATTCATCCATTTTAAGAAAAAAATATAAATCCTCTCGAACTCTCCTTTAGGAGTAAATTAGATTCACCTTCCCTGCATAGAAATATCCTCATGAAGGGTGAAAATGAGTAGAAAAATAGATATAATACAGGAGAAAGTTGATAGGACTCAGGAAGAGATCCGGATAAGGGCTAATGTGAAGTGATGCTACTCCCAAAGCGTGGCCTTTTGGGTGTCCCGTCTAGCCCAGGGAAGGAATCGTCGGGTGCACTTGTTCTCTGTGGCAATCGGGTTTTGTTTGAGGGAGAGACGCTTGCGTAAGGTGAAATTCCTTAGGGATTTTCTCCGGGATTAATATCCTTTGCTTACCCAAGGTTACTTCCATTCACATGCCACACAAGTCTCCGTAAACATCATATTCTCTTCACTTTTCTTCGAATGCCGAGGCCGAGGCCAGTCAGTAATCAACATTTTCTCACTGTACAACTTCCAATTAAATCCCTATTATAATATCATATAGTTCATAGGACATCCTGGGGTAGTCCAGTTTCCCCGATTCAGCCGGCGAATAAAAAAAACTGAGTTCATCTCCAAAATATTTACAATCGGTACAGTCTCTGTGTGCGAGGAGTGGAGACACGTGCTACTTTCACCATCTTTCTCCTCCTGGGGACAACCGACACTCTTTGCTCAACTCTTGAAGTCTTGACTCTAGTCCCACTATTCTTCACGTTCGTTATGTCACGGAGAAAGCAAGCCAAACCTAGGGCTCTCATCAAAAGTGAGTACTATTTTCTTTATTATCATACCGCTTTCCAAAACTGGGATTAGCGTCCGGTTCATTTTCGAGTTTAACCCGTCTTGCATATGTTCCGTGGGAGCCGGTGTTCACATTCCGTAGCCAATTTACAGGGTTTCTCTGCACAGAACAATTTCGTATTTAGTTGAGAGATTTTGAATGCAAAGTAATGCTGTGACAAATTCAAATATACTGACGCATTCAAATTCAATCAATCTAGAAAATAGGCATTTGAGGTGACGTATGTCACTTGGGGGAAGATTGAATTGTCTCTACCTGTAATCGCAATCATTGTCAACGTATGAATATTTAAGTGAAAACCCTGATGACGAATATCGGAAGTATGGACTACAATATTGAACATTTTATTTGAAATCTGTTAACTAGAAAGCAACTTAGCCAAGTTGAAATGAATTTTTGAAAGTCGAACTAGGATAAAATTGTGTAGGGACAAGTTATTAAAACTTCTCTTGGCTCACAGTATTCAAAGACGGACTTAATTTCTACAAGAATGAGTAATAATCTCCTGAGATAAAGAGATGTGAGGTTGTATGATGTTAATGATGAGGGAACTAGGAGTTTGAAACACAAATACAAATTAGAAGTATCGAGATGAAGAAGTTCTCCTTCCATGTAGAATCTACAGTTTCGACTTGAAAGGAAATAGAAGGGAATTAATAATTCACTAAAGTAGACATTCCGCGAGCCTTTGGTCCCGCTTGTTCAGTTCTATCCTAACCTCCAGGTAAGACAAAGATACATTTTACTGCTTTTAGACATTCCCTTTCTAAGACGGGAATGAGTGATTAGTAGAAAACGTGAGGTCGAAAGTGCTTCCAGTGTCTACTAATTATTCCTCGTTTGTTAATGGCCTCTGTATAATTACTTCCATGAGGGTACACTGCACATTAAATGGTACTCGCAAATCCAAAGAAGCCTCCTGTCACTCCTCCGTAAAGCTCGCTTCTATCCCTGTGATAGACTTCTCTTCCAGTCCTCTGGGATTATATTATACATAACAACGGAATGTGAATTAAAAAGCGATCTTGACTTCACACGACAGTTTCTCAACCCATTTTATACCTTCTTAAATTAGGAATCTCATTAATTATTGAAACTCGAAAATATTCTTATTTTAGAAGAGTTTAGAATTTTTTTAGCATGCATTTCACTAACTGATTGGTTTACAAGTGTTTACTTCAGTTTGTGTTTTTCGATATCCAAACCTTGTGATCCTTACTGTTCAGAATGTTGTGTTATGCCATTTCCAAATATACTTGTTTGGAAAGTCTTTCGATGCTACAAAATTCTTTCTTTGTCAGTTTTATTGTCTTGTGTATTTAAAAAAATCGAGAAACTACGTTTTACGAAACCAATATTTTATAAGCCCACTCAGAAACTACAAAGTAAGAGCAGGTTATATTCCAAAGCCACCATAAATTTAGGTCGGGGTTGGTTGCGAAATATGGGGCTTATCCTCATAGCAATATCAGACCCCCAGGGATATAATAATGATTTAGTAGCAATACCAATTATCTTGAGACAAGAAGTGGATTTTGGAGTAACCTAGCTGGCTTGGAGATATGGTCTGGCTGATTTGGTAAGGAATTATATTTGAAAGAGACAAAGGGAATTTGGGGAGAAAGGAAACTGTCGCTGAGGAGAGGACGTCAAAAATTTCTGTCTGTCGTAATTTGGAGGGGCATCTCAGGGGAGCTTATTTGACTGCAACTAATGGTGGGTTGCGATATCAATCCCAATTCCGTTTCACGTCTCTCGAGACCTCTTCTATAGCCCTGGGTTCCCCATCCTTTCTTCTCTTTATTGTTGTAAGCATGCAACTTCATCTCATGAAATCTTCCTAATAAAACGTCTCCCTTTGGCTAATGTCCTTAATAGATTCTCCAACCTTCCATATATACACACGAGAATCCAGGCCAGGGAAACCAACTAGCGACCGAATACGTGCCATAAGACTAATACTCCCTCATACCAACTTTACCAGATTGCCTCTTGATATGTAATCATAGCTAACCGTTCGTTTAGCTTATTACATTAGTTAAGACTTCAAGATCTCCCGATATCGTTAATCCTGGCTGTGTAAGGGTAAACTAATGTACTTAAACATTGTATTCATATTCAAGAATAATAATAAGTGTTGATTCAGGTTAATGAGCATTATAAGGATAAGATTTTAAAAAGATGAAAGCGCCTATGTTTATTTGCATTGATTGGACAAGTACTCTAGTATGAGGGGTACATGAATACGAGTAAAGAGAGTTCATAGTTACAAGGGTTGATCGAAACCCTTTACCTTTGGAGTTTCGTGTACCTATGTAGATTTAGTCATCCAGGCCACGTTATAAACCGGGAACTGACACCGGTGGGAACAGGGATTTGGTTAAAGAGAACATCGTACTCTATCAAGAAGTCGACACAACTGAGAGTCTTAAGGTGCACAAGTATTTTATTGCATTTCTGATCTGAAACACTCGCGGAGGTTGAGACTAAAAGCAAGGGACGAATAATGGCACACAGTTTATTCCTGGTTGATTTGATTTTTCTACGAAGGCAAGGTAGCCTTTTCCCAGTTGTTGTTTATCATGGAACTCCCAAGAAACCTGTACATTATTCTTGAGATGTTCTACGGAGACAGTTTAATTAACGAGTGTGATTAGAGCTGCTGTAGTGAGAATACCTATATCCTCAGCTCTCCTTTCCATATATGTGTTCATACATTAGAACCATTTCCAAGCTAACCCTTCAGCATTCAGAATAGTCTTATCGCAAGGCTCTCTTAAGCGAAACTCTCGTCTTATGAATGGAACATGGGAGGAGGCGATTCAGTCGACTATACGCGGTTGGGCTACTGTAGATTTAAAGTTTTTTGAACCAGAAAGCCAGTCTCGCGATTCTCCCTTCACATCAGACGGGGTTTCAATTGATCATTGATGTAAATGAAAGGCCAGCCCTATTAACTCATCTAAAAAATACTGTCCGAGCAATAATTAACCCAAAATACTCATAAAGAGCTGATACAATGAGAGTAAGAGCGAGAGGGAGAAGGGAAAAAAAACTTCTGTTTTGAGACAGATTGCATGTAAATTCATCAATTATTTGGTAGAGAATGTGAACAATAATCCAGCTAGGAGATGGGAGAATTCCCAGGGCAGGTGTTCCATTGCTTTTATAGTGATTTGAGGGGAAATGTAAAAAGCACTGAATCCAATTACTAGAGGGAATTTAAAAACTAAAAAAACTGGGATGAAATGGTGGTGAAAAATCACTAGGGATGTGCTAACTTCTCAGAAAGGTCTGTCTTACGGATCACGTATTCTGCATCCTTATTATTATTTGGTCTAGCGTTTCTATCCATGGTGGTGGTGGTATGGGACTGGTGAAGGCGACAGATCGGAGACAAATTGGACATTGGATGATGTTTCCCGTGACAAATTCTTCCCTCGTCCTTCCACCATCCATGTATTCCACCCGTCTGTCTCTTGTGTCACCTTTTCATTTGCCTACTCTGGTCGTCCCAGGACAATTCCTCGGGCAGAGTCAGTCTGCCATCCTTCATCCTTGTTGTTCTATTCCTATTGCACTTAACCTCATTTTGCAAATGACTTTCCCTAACACTGCATGAAAGCATCTCCTAATAATACTCACCCATCCCTACGCCCCCTCTCCCTATGCTCTGCTCCCTTGTCATGTCCTTTAATCCTAAGACCCATTCCTCCTTCATGAAATTCATTATGAGATATAAAGACTCCACCGCACTTTCTTAGCAAACGTACCTTAATTATTCTGCTCATATTCTTCGGGCTTGGCTTGTAATTAGCTAATTCGAAATATATTATAATCCTCATAGATACTTTTTTATAATTACCCTCGCCTTTTGGTTTGGGTACGTGAAAATCTTACCGACTTTGGTTTCGTTAGGTATAAATGCTTTGTTATCATTAATCTGATCAAAGTCAAATCCTTTCAAATGAAACCTCTCTCCTCCCTAATCCTCTTGATAGTATTTTCGAATTCGTTTGATGTCAGGTAGTAAGATTTCAAACCAATGAAAAATTTCTGTTTACAAACTAAAGCAGGATAATGGAGAAAATTGAAAGTCTGTAGTAAAGCTGATAAAAAGAAGAATCTTTTCATCTCTTTTTATTGCCTCAAGAATTAAGTCATCAGCTTTAGAGCGAGGTCTGTGCGTCCATAATTTGCGAATTAAAAGGGCTAGTATAAAAGTTTGAAGGGCAGAAGAGATGTAATATTTATTTTGAACGGGGATAGTAATGAGACAAGGGAGACGGTTGGAGGCTTGAGGTTCACCTAACAAGGATTGAAAGTAAATGGGGCTTGGAGCTTAATTTTCGGGGAAAATAATCGAGTGAGAAGTGTTGTTGACTAGAAGGTTCAGGCTTTTATAAGGGTGCATAAAGGGAAGACAGACGGGGGGTCGCAAGTTTTGGCCGGATGGATTGTCCACATGAGGTCGCGAGGGCCCCTGGTGCGGGCTCGACACCCTGCCGTGCCCACCTATGGCCTATCCTTACCCCCTGCTGTTGAGAACTCAATTCACTTATGAAAAATCCAACGGCTAGAGTGTTATCAAGGCTCCATTTCAATACCCAAATCCTGGATAATAATCTGTATCTCTTGGTATAAAAATTTTTGCTTTACAATCCAGACAGAATCTCAATTATTATTCCTGCCAACCAACCAACTACAGCCTCCACTCTAAACTCAAGGGGAACCTCCACCAAGGTTGAAAAGAGTGGACCCTTTATCATATGGGTTTGAACATGTACCATGCAGTTGTCGTCCTCCTCGAGCTTCTTTAGTCGAAAAGGATTGATAAAACAGTGAGACTACACAGTAGTCAGATCATGGGCTTAATAATTTACCCCTCTGGCATCCTTATGACAGAAAACTCTCAGCTCTTGAATCTCAAGATAAACCACTGGAAATGTGGTTTGGTCGTATAGAAACTTGCTCCGATGGTCATTATCATTACAATAGATCGCCTTTACTGACATCAATTCTACCGCAGTATACGGCCTACTAATTACACACTTATTTCTCCCTTCGGTTGCCAAGATTGTTAGTGGAGGAAGAATATTATTAGAGAGGGGTTAGAGACTTTGGAAAAATCCCCTGTTTGAAAAAAATGCATCTTCCTTGATCTCAGTTAGGTGGTAAATTGTAAGTGATTGACAAAGTTCAACTAAATTTGATTGTAGAGTATGGAGTGAAGTAATGGAAGTAAAAAGTGTTCTTAAACCATGAATTTTTAGTTTGACTCCACCAAGAAGATAATTGTAATAAAACGGGAGGAGAGAGAGAGAGAAATGAAGATTTTTTGTGTGTATGTGCATGGCTCTTAATCCAGAATTTAGTTGTGGAGAAAAGTTTTAACACTTTCAAAGGGAGCAAATGAAATTGGGTAGACGCCTTGTGCGGTATTCCTTGTGAAAGTCTTTTTGATTGCGATGCCGGTCCCTAGGAAAACGAATAATTCCCAAGGCAATGCTAAAAAGTATTAAATCTCGAATTTCATTTCGGCACATTTTTACTACACGGAGTATTTACAACACTCGCCTTTCTTAACTTCAACTTTCTGAATTACTTTAGACTTCATTTACCATCCCATAGCACACTTTTAATTCTGAGCTATAGCCCTACTTCCACAACTCTTTTAACTCTCTTGACTCTGGAAACTAACCCCCTCATCTCTCTATTATTCTTCTTCATGATCCCGTTCAGAAGCTGGGGACAAAATTATTTGTAAAAAAAAAAGTGCTCACAGCTTGTCAATTGCTTTCTTGAGACACTGAGAAATAAAGTCTTGCATAATATATCTAATCAAGAAAGTTTAATTTAGTCACTATGTGGTAGTAGACAACTCAGTCATAGACTCTGTACACTTTTTATTTTTTTAAATTGTTGGAAAGAAAATAAATAAATCGTCTGGTACTGGAAACCGTAAACGGTATTGAAAACTGCTTCAAATGATTTTGGTGGCCTCCACGATATGATAAATTCATGAAGCGACGGAATATAAAAAGTAAGTTTAAAAAATGAAGACGGGGAAACACTCCAAGGTAATTTATAAAGTCATAAGGGCTGTAAAAAGAATTTAGTTCCTTCCTTGAGGAAATAGCTCAGTCTGTATGCATTAGCATCATATGTGAGTTCACGAGAGAATTGATGAATCCCCATGATGAATAAATTCTGGCAATGTCGGCAATGCTCGTAGAGAGCATTAGAACAAGTCTGAAAGTATAGAAGGAACTGCTTGGCTTATATTCTTAAGGTAGAATTCCCTAGGCAATTAAAACCCATTTCAGTGTGGACCGTATTTTCTCTTTGCATCTTGAAATGATAATTCTGGGCAATTTGGGTTTGCTATTAGATTTCAGACCGCTGTTGTCATGGCGACTCCACTCCCAAAAGGCCTTTTCTCAGTGCTATTTTCTCAATGTGATTATATGTACTATGTGCCACTCATCCCAAGGGAATCCTCCAAACTCCAGTAGCAACTCTCCACTTTCTCCAGCCTGCATACTCAAGAGTTCTGGGATCCTACAGAGACTATCTGCTCCTCTAACGTCTTACCACAACTCCTTAACCATGACTTTTTTCTATCCAATCCATCCTTATTACAAAACTCCTCGTTACTACTAAGAAAAACCAGCCATAGCCAGTGGTTAGTTCATTTGCTCAAAACATTTCCGCCAGACGAGATGTTTTAATAATCTATTCCCACAAGTTCTCCAATATTCTCCCAGTTGTCAAGCAATGGAATCCATACAGACACTTTTCAATCCCCTTGCTCCACAAACACTACTTCTCTCCAAGTTTACATTCCTTCCAATCCTGTAATTGCATTTACACGAAAGGATAATGTGAAATAAAGTAGATGAATCGTTTTCTCAGTCCTCCTTCAAATGCTGAGATGGTTAATTGAGATAAAGTACAAGTTGTTGGCCAAGGGAGTTTGGAACTTATAATTGGTATCGACATGTGAGATGTATGCATGGGGGTACATGGTTTGTTTTAATGTGGACCAAAGTTTTTGCCAAGGTAGTGGAACAGAGTGAAGTTGAATCTCTCATGAGACTGACGAAGGAGAGATGTATAGAGAAAAGCTGGGTCGTCGTAGTTTAGAGGGAAGTCATGGAATGGGGAAATCTTGAGGGACCTGATGGGCATCTTTTTTCCAGAGCACGCCAGACCTTAGTCTCAAGGGATTAAAACTAATCAAGGTTTGTCGCTGTGACAGCCTTTGTGGGACCACCTTTTGCGAAGTGTCACGCAGCATGGAAAGAATATTAGGACAGTACTTGCCCTTTGGGAGATACACGAAGGGTCCCCAGTAGTATCCGACGTCCTCTCGCACTTTCTTCATACGTCAAGGATAAAGATATCTTCTCTTATGAATACAAACTTTTCCGTTTTCTCTCAAAGCATGGCCTTGTATTTTGGAATTTAGGATAAGTCGGAGGATTAATCGCACTTTTATAAGTGGGCGGAACTCTTCGGTGCATATTCTTTTAGAGTGAGTGCAAACAGGGACAATGTAAGTTCAAAGGTGGCCATCCGTGTGTATGTATATGTTTTAAGCCGTGACGCTTTACTAACCGCAGATCTGGAAATTGCAATAGGTCATTTTGGATCGAAGAGTTTGAAGATTAACAAAGGCGATGTCATAGAAGCCATAAGGTACATACTATAGTAGGGAGTGCAAAGAGCAGGGGAATGATTCCAAGGGGTTAACATACATTTTCACGGCCGATAAAACTTGGTTTGTTGATATTGAATGTTTCGTGTTGGAACGATCTGTTAGATATTTCGACACTCGTGGAGGTTGGTAGGATTTCTCCAAAGTGTCGTAATCAAGAAGATTCAGAAGAATAAAGTGTACACTGGAAATTTTCCCAGAGCCGAAAACTTGGCCATTACAATGTTGAAGAAAACTGCGCTCCAGAGACCCTCCAAGCTCCCAAGGAAGTCATTATTCGATTTCTAAAACTAAAAATGCCTCGAGTAACGCCAACGAAAGAGAGTCCAAAATTCCCGGAAGATTTGCGTTAATTTTCTGCCGTTCTGAGCTCACTGCCCTCCCGAGAATTCGACATCCGAAAGGCCTTCTAGAGATAGACAACTTTATTCTCCTTTTGCATGACTCTTACCACCACCATCACCCACCAGGCCAAGGTACATACTCACCCATGGTACACATCAACAAACCCGGATCGTCCACCAGAATAGAAACCAACAACCCGGGAGTTGGATGCAAAATTCCCAAACACTCCCTCAATATCTTCTCTTAACTTTTTCCTTTTATTTTCCTCCAACTTATAACTCACACCTTAAACCCATAGAATTAGATACTAGAGAATACATCCTTAAAGCTCATCTTTGCATCTCTCACATAATGTCTCTCACCGTCCTCAAGGCACCGGTTATTCTTACGAAAAAGCCCGTTTTTATTGCACACCCAGTCACAGTCATTTCCACCCATGTCCAGCTCCATTCCAAATTCCGCAGCTATATCCACACATAGCCAGCAGGTTATTCTTATGGACCAATGAATCTATGTTAACTCATCTCTGTATGAAAATGAAACCCTCTATTATATAGGTACACATATCCTTTCAATCCAACCAAATTACACAATCGATCTCCTCCTCATGTTAAGTTGGATCGGTGCACATGAGGATTTTTACTAACCGTACTAAAATACCAAAAGGGTTATCCTCATCATATTCTTTGAGAATACTCTTGTTCTTATTCTTCTCCTCTCTCGAATACTTTCTCCTGGGCTGGAATATATTTTGAATATGGATTGAAGGACAGAGTGTCTTGTAGATTAAAGGGGAGCTCTGGATAAAACGATAAAAGGAGAGAGAAACGCATTTTCTTGGCTGGTAAGAGAAGGTTCCCTGGTGAGTTTGAGGTCCACTGGGACTTCCTCAAGTCCCCGAACCCATTTAGGAGAAGCGGGAACTGCCTGTAGGGCGCTTATTAAAGCCCTTTTCCCACGGGATATATCCATTCCAGGAAAGTCGAATTTAAAACCTGAATACCAAAGAGAATGCTCTCTTTCTCTACCACCACTACCTCCTTTTTCTTCTCATATCTTCACTCCCTTCCCCTTTTTTACTTGCATTTTACCCATCTATCCACGTGCTACTTACTATACATGTATCACTTCCCTTGATTAACCTTTGTCTACATTGCAACTTTGTATGGAAGAGAGGAACACAAACTATGGATTTACTCTAGAGTAGACTAGCAATGCATCAGTTTGAAACTAAAAACATCATGGGGCTTTGTTTCAGAAATAACTTTACTTGTAGCTAGTTTTCAAATGCAAATTCAGAGACTTTTTGACATTGAAAGAATCTGCGTTGCTGCTAAAGCGTAAACAAAGGGAAGTTTACTTAGACTAGTATATAGTGAACAAGATAGGAAAAGTAGCATGGTTACTGAGAATTAAAAAGACGTTGACGAATCATTAGTTCGTACTAATAATTAATGTTTTATATTGCAGATAGTGATGTGGACGAAGAATTGGCCAACCTGGGAAGTGTCACTGCAGATGAAGGTGAAGGAGAGATCAACGGAGTATTTCCTGATGGTTTACCAGCTCAAGATGAAGATGCCATGTCCGGTAGAGACAGTCCTTCAGATTCAGGTGAGAAATACATGTCTCTTTAATTAAAAAAACATACATTGTTTCCATTGTTATAAACTCTACATATGTTATAAAGTAATAATCAAGCTACAACAACAGAATATTAATGTTCCTTTAAATACCGTGAAAGGGATTTAAATAATCAATCCACCACTTAACAAAACCAAATTATTTTTATTTCTCTCCCGAAAAACCTTGGGATATGTTCAGAATGCGTGAAATCGTTAGAATTAGCATTGCCACCCAGTCCACATTATGGGGAAAGGCGAGAAGGAAGAAAGTAGAGACTGTTGGTTCACTCGTGTACCTAAACAATGACAGAGTTGAGGGCGGAATTGGAATTACAGTTGAAGCAGTAGTGGTAGGAAAGTCCCTTGGGATTTCGAACGTGTGAAGGGTCCTCTTAATGGAACTTGAAAGATAGGATTTCCGTGTATTTGCTGCGTATTTTAATTGATTAGATTGACGTCTCATCCTCCTGAAACTACATCTGGATTACAACTCCTCCGGTTCTCTTCCGTTTCTTTATTGCTATTGATCCCTTTTCTTTCTCTCATCGCTCTGGAACTCATGCACCTTTCTACGAGATCTTTTAATCGCATAGTACTCCCCTCCATTATAGTCTCATACAGGTACGAGCTCATCAACCAATGCAGAGTAACGTCATTATATACTCGGAAATAAGTGGGACTTTACTCCAAATCCATTATACTCTATTCCTATTCCCGACAAAATTAAAGAATAATCATTATTTATTATTCAGTTCCACTTACCTCAGTCAAAATTTAAGTCCAAATAGTCTCAAGTCAGTGAGTGCAGTTTGGTTTGGATTTTGAAAAGAAATTAATGGGTTTAATTTTACCGAAAAATAAAAATATCCGTCAGTGTCTCTAATTATTCCAAAGGATCCGTTCGGTCGTCTACTTACATGAAATAAACAGCTAGAAGTTTCTTGCTCATCAATGTGTTAGCTCATGCATAGTAGAAATCCGGATTTCTTGTCGACTTAATGATTATCGATAAAAAAAATGTTTTTACACCTTACGATACAGCAGCTCTAAATTATTATTTATATGGAAGTATAAGTAAAGAGCTGCTTTTTTAAGAAGTTTCCTGCTTGCACTGAAAGAATCCTTCGTTTCGGTTATCAGGTATTGATTTGACCACCCTATCACCGATTTCTCATGGTTATTATGCAACAATTACGGTATACATTGTTGATATCCATACTTCCCAAACATCAAGGACTATCAATATTGAATTTAAAGCTTGGCATAGGATTTTGATTTGATAGTGATTAGTGCATGGCAATAGCACCAATGTGTTTTTTATATTTTCGACAGCAATATAACGACCATGTTGGATCCTTTCTTGACAGACAAAAAATGCCTTCTGCTTTAGCTTGGAGGTTAACTTTTTAAGACTCTAATCTTTAATGCGCCCATGAGAAGCTGATATTTAAAGAGGTACCTAAATCGGTAATATTTTAGAGAATACAAGAATACATGCCTGACACTGGTACGTAAGTTCACGGTCATTAATGCCTTATCCTTGATGTGATCTGAAAAATATAGGATGAGGTGTTCAGAATTGCCCATGACGAATTATATTTAGCTAATATATGGGTAACTGATGTCAAATTAAAAGCTTGTTCTCTATCTTGAATATGCCTTGCTATATCAAACATATTTGGCAACTTCTCATAAAATCACTGAATTTCATCAATTTAGTACATAAAATTGTTCACATCTCTGAAAGATTTAAACAAAACAATTGGTGGAACGCTTGTAACTTAAGATGTACATATGAAATGATAGGGACGTTGGATTCTTGGAAAGTTTGAAAGTACCTGATGTTAGATCCTTATTCGACGTAAAGATTTCAATCATGAGTAAATGAATGGCTCTAGCATTAATTTGTCCAACCCACTGGGTGAATGTTGTTTGATTCCTTGCCGGCACTCATTCTCGACCACTTTGGGTCTGAAAGAGCAAAGCTTGTCATTCTAAACTATCTCCCTAATCGATAAAGAGAAGCAAGTGTCAGTTGACTGTAATAAAGACATTTTAAAGTGAGGCTGACTACAAATGAAAAGTTTAGATCTGAGAACTCAAGAATAGTGAAGTAAGAGGTCTTTGGCGGATGCCAATCAAATGAATATAATCTGATGAAATCAAATGTGTATCACACCTGTCGCACGCATTTCGTGATCCAACATCATGAACAAGAACAAATCATATTTGTAGAAACCAAGGTGTTCAAAGCAGGTATTTGAAATGAAATCTCCGATAGGTGAGCAACTAATCTTAAGTTTAATGTTTTATCCTCATCAATGTCAGTATAAAGAGACTACCTGAAATATAAATTCTTCTTGCAAGTTAGTTCTTATAAAGACTATATTTCTCCATTGTCAACCGCTGGGCCTGAAGTTACTAAAGACATCGGGAAGATTTTGCATTCTCCAGCATTTTATTCCGCTATATAAGCTTAAGCTTATAGATCAAAGCGTATCTTTGTTAACTTTCATAACCTGCCTTGGATTCAACTTCAAAACGTAAACGCTAAAGACGAGTAAAGCCTCGAATAGTTGCTGGTGGGTGCATACAATGGGTTTATTTAGATGTAGCTGATACGGTTACTTGTCATCTGTCTACTCCATTTAAATCTCTATGGTCTTATTGCCGTTTTATTATGCGATGAATGACACAAGGGTCATATTAAGGGGAGAGTTGGTCCCTTGCGTACTTTTGCAATTGATGAACCTTGATTTGTAGACTTCATCTTGGGGACTTCAAACATTAGGTTACAAGGGAGGGAAAGATAGTATGAACATAAAATGGGCAATCATATTTCATATTCCCGGAATAAGGATATTTTCAAGCTTTTTTGTTTTGCATGAAAATAGGAGAGCAATTTAAATTTGAAATGATTGCTTTTGAATAAACTTTTTCTATCTTCGTGTAACTCTTCAAGGAATGATTAAAATTTCCTTAAACTTAATCAGACTAGTAGAAGATGAGTTTCTGAAGGTTAAAGTCTGTTTACGATCATATCGTCGTATCATCCTATCAGAATAAAAGATAGTGTCAATTGTTTAGGGAAATCCAAGGAAGTAAAGTGACTCCGCAATTTCGTAAAACAATAGATAATCTCTAAACTTTTACGATAAGATCGCCAAGCCTGCCTGGTGTTCATTTCATTTACGGCTTTAGCTAGAAAGCTGATCCAATGTTATTGCTATATTTTGATTGCAGAAGCAGTATTCACTTGTGGAAATTACTATTAAACAAGATTTCCTCTCATCACAACCTCTCTCGCTTCAATCAAAGAGTGTCTTTTATGCTGGAGATTTTATTATCTCATAACCATTTTCATAAACTAGAGGCCCCTTTGATTCCATTGCGTTTAATTTAAATTTCATATTTACGATGTGCTTCTTGGTTCCCAATTTTGATGATGGACTAGTTGTAAAGAGAGTTTCATCCAGATGAACGAGCACACAATTATTACTTCTGGATAAAAAGGTTACGAAATTGATTTATGTGGATTTGTATGCATATTTAAGGAGATGCTATTTCAAATATTTTAAACACATCTTAAAGCCTTTTTCTCATAATTTTATCTTTATTTTACCAATGCAATACATTTTTCAAACGAATTGACTGACATTATATCTACTGGATTATTTCTTGGAGTTATACATATATTGTATATCAGTAGACCAACGCCAATAAGTAGCCAATAATGCTTCCCAATATTTCTACTCCGGTTCAACTCTTCGAGAATTTCTGAACAAACCCCTGCCGAATGAAAGCAACAAATTAATCATAAGGAAGACAAATAACAAACTTCATGTAAAACATGGGCGCATAGATGAATCCAAAGCTTTACATAGACGTAAACAAATTACTACAACTTTTTATGATTTCCTCAATCTTTCCTTCATGATTGCCTTGTTTCCTATTTTGATATGCCTTGGGGAAGATTAAATACTCAAATTAACAATATAAATATAATTTGGATGTAAGATGTAAGCAATTAGGGTTTACTAGGCCGAGTATCATCTGGCCTCGTGGCCTGGCCTCTCTTATAATATTGAGCAAGAACGTTGTTTGAAGTCGTATTCAAATAGTTGACTCCCACACTAGCTAAGAGAGTTGCACCAGCTTTATAAAAGTTTGGATGATGGATTCATGTCTTTTTCTTTTAGGTTTTTGTGTCTCCGAGAGAGATCCCCTACAGGTTAGACAATTGAGATGTCTCACACCGGGAGTTTGCCGAGGGTTCAGCCCTGATTATAAACACAGGTCTTCTCCATAGGGTCTCTTCATCTGTCCTCCACTGCATTTATACTTTCAGATACTAACTCCTCTTCAATTTCAGCCTACGTTCTCCTACATGCCACCTCTTTTATTATCCGTTTACACTGCAGTGCTGAGGAGACTTACATCTCTATATCTCTCTAAACGCACAGCAGAATGTTCAAATGTCTCTATTGAACCCTTTTCCTGCGCCCTCAGTTAGACCATTATCTCTTGTCTTTACTTATACACGCCTTGGAGTACCTCATCTCCTATTACAGATTTCATATTTCAGCTACCCTGGTTTCATAAGTCGACTGTGAATACTTGATGCGATTACTCATGATAATAGTGGATCGTTTCAAAATACTTGAATTTTGTATACGAGTCCAATCGATCAAATTGGCCATGAAAGCCGTTCCCTATAGTGGAGGTATCAGATACAAAGACTTTTTCGGAGTAGATGGTACAAGGCTTTTGTGGGTGTTGTGTCATGGGATTCAAATCCTGAAAGTTGGACGAGGAAATTGGGAGGAAAATGAAATGGAATGGGAGAGTAAGGAGGTCCACTAGAAATTATGGTGGGGTCCCTGTGACCCCCTGTGCTGATCTCAGTTGCAATGGACCCCCCTGGGCTTCTCCCTCCTATGGTGATTTTGTGAACATGAGTGCCAAAAAAGTCAAAAGAAAGGGAACAGAAAAAGTGGTTCTTCTCCAGTGTGTCAAATCTAGCCACTATCGTAGCGTTGGGAGCTTTTGGGAGAAGCCAGATGCGAATAGTCAAACTCTTCTCTATATGATGTCTTCATACATTCACAAATATACAACACACAATACCATGCACTTCTATGGCTTAGTCAGGAATAATGTTTTTTCTCTCCCTCTATCCTTTCAATTACATTACATAATTATCCCCATCATCATTCTCAGATTGAGATGACTTCTTTTCATTTCGTCTGTGCAAGGGATAAATCTTTTGATTCCAGGTGGATGAATTCACATTTCGGTTTTGGTTAATCCTATTTCTGGAATTCTTGAGGAATCGTCAGGGAATAGAGATTACATTGTTTGCCCATACCAGAACAATAAGACGGAGTAGGTTTCTAGAAGAAGTTGTCAGTGTCAAACTCGGATGGAATGTGCGTCTCCATAGCCTCATCCATAGTATTAGCTATATAGTTTATTGCTAGCTGGATTTACAAATCCTTGTATGTATTTGATGCTAGACATAGAGCATAGAGCCAAGAAAGGGTTAACAAGCAAGACCCCTGCTATTTTGACCATTGACCATTTTTTGATGAGATGCACAGCTCATAGCGGCAATTAATAATGATTCCGGGCTGAATATATCCTTCTTTCCAAGAGGGTTTTACATGATTGCAACACAGGTATTTGTCTTCTGCTGTTGTTGGCAGGATGGATTAAGATGAAGAACATAAAGCTTGAAGGGACGGCTAGCTTTCATATCATTTGTAGACTTGTAACTATAACTTTGATAACGAACGGTGAGTTTCCGTTCCTTACTCATATAAAGCTGTTGTATAGTTTGAAGTACTTTTTTTTACCCATCGCCCAGTTCAATGCTTAGAGGTGCCACGAGAAATCTTATAAATCAAACACATTGAATGACCATCTTGGTTGCATATAAAAGAAGGCGGTGTTCATTTAAGTCGTCAGTCAACAATCTTGTTATCATCTTGCCCATGATCTTTCTGATGCCACTCAGTTTTTTTTATTCCCTGATCTCTGAGTACACGCACATGCTTACAACTTACAACAAATAGCATATGCTATACTCATCTCATTCCTTATGATTTCTCAGAGTCAAAAGGCAACCGGCTGTGGAGCTTTATTCTTTTTCGTATAATAGATCACTTTGTGTCAACCAAATTATTTTCCATGTCCTCATTTTCCAGACGGATACATGCCGACGTCCAAATTCTTATTTTTATCTTTGGCACCCATAGTGCCCTAGACTTTATAGGGTATCTCTACAGACATTTGTCATCATAGTCTGGTCGAAAATTGCTTACTTACATTGAGTATCAGTTTCATCAAGCTTTCCGCAACTCTCAAGTAATCTAAACGAAACTTCAAATCAAGATGGGTGTTCAGAAGTGATGCAATGATGCTCAACATTTAAAGGCTCTTTTCCTGTAGGCACGACCGATTTGGAAAATTGGGCAACTCACAAGAGAAGCATATCATTTAGGCGGCTTGGAATCTTACATTAAAAAGATATTATTCTTGTCAGTTGGGATGTATATTGGAGTAGAGCACCCTTTTATGTCCTTGCATAGCCATGGCCATAGGGATGTGGCTGGAAATCATGAAACCACTCAAGCCCTAATTACAGATTGGCGTAAACAGCAAACCTATGATTTTAACACAGGAAGTTGTGGGCTCGTAATCACCTAGTCTTCATGCTCCAATGTGGCTTTTATCTCCTTGTTAGCTTTTCTTCTACGTGGGTCTCAGTCCCTTCTAGATGACATTACTATTGCATCTTACTTTGTGATCTGTTCCGACCATTCCTCAGTCTCTGATTCCTCGGCATCTTCTGCGTAAACTCTTCATCTCCTACCACCTGCAACCGTAATGGATGCTAGGATTACTACTGTGAGTAGAGTTACACAAATCCCAAAATACCTATATTGCTTATGAAATAAGGTAGGTGAGCAAAATTCGTGCATTGCAAATGCGATAGGTATCAAAATTCGAATGAATCGAATAGTTTACAACATCGTTTTGACAAATGACTCGGTCTGGAGAAAAAAGCCCTCCCTGACAAAAGCCAGGAAATACTGAGTCTCCTAAAACATAATTATGTGCAAGTGTACTCTTATGGTGTCTTCCTGCTCCCCAATAAAGTAACGGATACATGTTTGCATGGACCAGATAATAAAAGTAACAAGGGAGGCTAAAGAGATACTGATAATAATCATAAGGGATAAGGGACAATACAGCATTAATTCTTAGATGGAAGCAAACAAGGAAGTCATTTAGGCGGATTGTATTCGCCTCTGTACTTGCCACCTGTCTTCACAGGCTACCAGTATTGTCCTCATTGAGTCTTCGTCTCCTAGAAAAACCCACATGGACATGGGTACTAACTAGTACTGAATCATGTATAACACCAAGTCAGCATAAATAACTCTTTCTGACGTAACAAGTAACAACTGGCCAGCAAATTAAGATACTGTTTCATCCCCCAACAGCATTTAAATACATTGGTCTACAGTTGCCTAACAATCAAGGGTGCGGGTCTCTCTCACCTGCTTTAATAATACCTACCACCACCACTACTTGTATTCTCTAGTCATCCTACGTTTATCCCAGCCTACCGTTTTATGATGCTTCAACGACCAATCAACTGTGATGATTATGATGACTTTACTCATTTCCGATGTAGATTAACAATTTTAGATGTATATTATTTGTAATGGTCTGTTGGGAAAAATTGGTCCACCTTCAATTGGATCTAGATAATTTTAAAAGCTGATGGTTACTGTATAAAATTTTCCAGCAGTCAGTATAGTACTAGTCAGCAGTAGAAGTATACATAGCTGGTTGATAGTTTAATCACCTAAGTCAAATTTAAGTCTCACTCATCACATAGTAATTTATTTATTGGGGAACAGCCGCATAGAGAATAATTCATGACAAGGGGAGGGCAAGTTCCATATCTCCGTGCGATGTCATGTTAAGAAAGTTTATTAGGAACTCCTGCATTTCAAGATTTCAACTTTCCGTGAGAGTGTTACAAAAGTGAAAGAGATTTCATTTTTGTGAAGCCCTCACGTTACTTGATGAAAAAGGTGACATTTGAAAGAAACCCTGGCAGCCCTTCATGGCAAACTGTTGTAACATAACTAATTGGAATGGATAGCTTGATCAAGATGTATTTTTTGAGGTAGGAATGACTAAATTCAAAGAAATGTGAAGCACTCAAAGCATCTTTATTACACATCTGAATAACATGTATGTAGTTGTCTGAGTAGAAATTCTCTCAACTCGCATATCCATCATCTTTCAGACGTATCTCATGCTGGGTTTCCCCTTTGAAAAAAAACTCACTTGCTCATCTACTTGAACATCCTCATCATAATATGGAGAAAACCTAAGGGCCAACCAGCATAAATGAATCTTTAGTAGGTATGAGTAATCAGTCAGGAAGTTTTTTGGACTTCATCTTGGCATTGGCACTCAAGAATGTCTTCCAATCCAACTTCATACCGCCTGATTAATAAGCTTAACAATCCTCCAAAAGCAAACACTGCCAACCATATCTGTTGATTTTGACTCTAAAAAGCGAGATTTATAAGACTAGTAGTATAAATACATAATTACCCAAATTGTTGGTATTAATAAAGGAAGCTTCTCACGCCTGATATTCTGCCAATTGTGTGTTCAAATTCACTATCAAATGTCTCATTTCCAGAATTTTGACTACTACCTGTACAAGAGGTTGAACAACACAGAGGTTCAACTACACTTGTATTAAATTCTGGGTTTGAATTTTAAAACCGAAAGGAACCCAGAGTTCACTCCGGACAAATGTACTCCATGAGTACAAAGAAGAGTCCTATAGTGTACATTAGAAGTGAAAAGGTAATGGGATAAAACAGTAGTGAAAAGTCAAGGGATAAAATTTGAAATAATGTAGAATAGGACTTTATGGGTAACTGGAGACAGGGAACAAAAGGGAAATGTGATTTTCATGTGGAGTACGGTTGGTTGGTTGCATATTGATCATATCATAAGGGAAGGTTCATAATTCATTAAAGTGTTGTGAAATTGCAAGGACTGTGTAGTATGCTTTTGAGGAATCCCAAGGGGACCCAGAGAGCTCCGTCGTATAGACAGAAGCTTATCTGAGATTGCCAGGCGAAAGGTACAGAGGAGAGAAGAGAGAAAGTAAAAGGAGTCAGGTAGGTACGGGGGACTTTCTTCCTTCATAACGGATCATATAAATACATGGAGGCAGCTGAACTCAAGGAAGATGACATATTCCACTCTACCCCTTCTCCTATATAGGATATGTGTACCGGTTTCCTTAGTCTAGTGTTTTAGTCCAGGAGAGATGTCTTGGCTCTGGGAGTCCTCCTTCATTGGCTTAGGAAGAATAAGAAGACGGGAGAATATGGAATGCATTTCACCTATATGAAATATTCAATGTCTTTGGAGTGACGCTTTGCTCAAAAGGAAAGTGCACGGGAAAGATAATCTCCAACAACATCCAACTCATAGGAGACCATCTAACTCCCTTACACATTTATTTCCACTAGATAATCCTCTGGGATTCCTTTCCTGTCTGTTGTGGACTACATCTTATATGAAATATGTATCCATATATTTACAAAAATACGTCTTGCATCATGAAGTCTCATCCCAAACTAAACTCGAGTACCTAGCAGAGCAGGGAACATACAGGTCGATCTGTATCTCCTTCTCCTTTCCTAGTTGTACATACTACCGGTCCCACCTCACAATTCGCTCTGCACGAAAATTCCATCTAAAATAGATCTCTGGAAACATTACCCTTCTATTCTGTCATCCGTCTCATGCCCCTTGTTCTCTAAGAGGGAACTCTGAGCTTCGATCTCCGATCAACGAGGGATATGATTATGGGCGAAGGGATATGTCATTGTAGGAGCTGGAGGTGTAAAGATGTTGATTCAAAGGACAACTTAAAAGCCATTTTCAGATTAAGGAAGATGAGGTGGGAGTTGGTGTCAAGTATATAGTCATTCCCTATCATAATATTGAAAATTTTATGTAGGCATGGGTGTAATATAGGTGCGGAGTAATCCATGAGGGAGAAATAGAGACAGAATCAGCTATTCATCTATCTTCCATTACCATCCTCTCGTGATAAACTATTCACTATTGGTGAACTTTAGACCAGGTTTTATTTCACAAGTCCCTTGGCGACTATGATATGACTTGGAGTTTCGAATAGAATTTTTGGACCACCTTAAGCTAAATGCTTTTAAAATGCCAACAAATAAGGTCAGACGAGTACATTTAGCCTTGGATGAGTCTTCGGCTGGGTGATAATGGCATATCAGATTGAAAAATTCTCAGGTTCAGTATGACTTGAAGATGAAGGCGAGTCATATACCACGCCATCACCCTTATATACACCGTAAAGACTTATATACTCAAACACACTTTATCCTTCTTGGGTTTGACTCCCATTGTTGCTGCCTGACTTGTTTGAAATGTCAGAAAATTTCTTTACAAAATCTTTTCATACTCCCGAGTCAAAAGAGATATAGAGCCATTATCCTTGACGAAATTTGTCAAGTGCCTACCCATACTGGAGTCGAGGATTCCTGTCAGGTCTTGTCCGAAGAGTCGGATGGAGGATTCAATGAGACCCTTAATTCCTGGGTTGTGTCCTTCTTAATGGCTTCACCAAAAGGAAGACCACATCAGGTCCGCCTTTGTTCGCCACAACCACCACCAGCACACTTGACTCAATGACTCAATTTCTTTCACCTAAATGGCATAAAATCTTACACAAGACCCTTGTCAAAATATCAGCAAAGAATGGGTCAAACTGATAAGAAATATTGTGAGGGTCCTTTACATCAAGTATTCGAAAGAATATGTGTTTTGCTTTGATTTATGAATTTTTGGAATTTTGCTTAATCACTTACCTGTCCTTTCACTCCTAGTACAATATATGATTTTAGAAGATAATTTCAAGTAACTTTTATCGCGAGGGCTTTAAAGTTCAAGTAACGGTTAAATAGCAAGTCGAAGAGTTATTTACAAAGTAAGTATCAGTACCAACAACTACGATAAATAGTCAGATCACTCTGATTACTAATTATTACCAAAAATAATTGTTCTTATCTCTTGACTAAATTTTACGTGCAATTTCTATGCATGTTTTATTACAATAAAATGCTGTTCCCTAAAAATTCAAAAAATATGTCCTAGTTTCATTTAAGAAGACTCATAAACCTCCAGGAAGTTCGAGGTACTTTGACCAAAACATGGAACAATAGTTTCCCTCTTCCGAATTTCTAGTTTGCCATTCTCCATTCAAAGTTTTCCTTATTTTCCCATGAAAATATAAAATACATTTGAAATCATATAAGCTTACAACAACCATTATAAATCAGTCATCTCAACTCTAAGAAATCTGCTGTCGGTAAAAGAAGATTTGAGAAATTTGCAAACATTTATGACACCAACTTTACTACATGCAAATATTGCACAATATCAGCATTCACTATCAGCAGTACAAGTACAACTCAATTACGCACATCTTGTACGTTCCTATCCTTTCGAGTAAAAATGAATTGTGTTCCCACTATTCAATCCACCAAGTTGAGAAAAATAAGACCTCATGGAATTGTTAGGATAGGTAGGGGTAATAGTACTCCCAGGTAGACTCAAAGAATTGAGTCATCTTCCAATAGTTCCAATCGACAAAAAAAGGGACTTGGACTAATGTATGGAAAGGGAAGGAATTTGTGTGAGTGTTTATTATTTTGTTGTAGAGCAGCCCGAAATGAGAGATCAAAAAGTCGATCACATGGTTATTATTTCAGAAAGGTCGAAAGGAAGAACGACTGAGTGCTTGACACCTGGGGTGGTGTACCACCCACACAACCTGTGGTTCAAATAGGAGTCCTTTAATGGCTTTCCTTATTCTCCCTCTCCAAATCTCCTCTGACTGAAATATGTCCTATTTCTCAGTAGGCACAGATCCACAAAGAGGCAGAGCTCCCTTTTTCATCTCTTAAAATATTAAGGGCCTAGCTCTCTGTCCCTACGTAGGTAATCCTCGCACTTACAAAACTAGCTGAAGATCTGTCAGTTTGAATATAATGACTGACTTAAGCTTTGTCCATCTTAACTAACATAACGGCTCAATCTTCCTCAAGAATACGAAGAATTTATTATCATCCTCTTTCCAAGTTACATGCTCATTGGCCAAAGGTGTATGAAGGATTACCTCCCGTTCATCTCTTGTTTATTCTAATTACAAATGCAATTTAGAAATATTCGGACCCTTTGTTACAGTGAAAACTATAAAATTGGTGTTACTCTGATAGCATATGATCTGAGAATTTTCTTCCGCGTCGTTTCTTCTGCATAAGGTTTGAGCCGAGCACATTAGGCAGAGCTAGGCATCTGGCAAGGATGATCAGGGTGTAGGAGAAGATTGTCAGTGACAGGTCGGAATAACAAAGATGCATCGAAGAATTATATCTACATCCCTCCCGATGTGAAAGTTCGGTTGGTAGTTCGCCGTGGGTTGTTGATACACACATCATTTGATCGAAGGTTGGGCCATCGAAGTAGCGAATGACATTCATGCTTTGTTCGAGCTCAATATTTCTCGTCTTGTTCAAAGTAGAATAAGAAAGGAACAACGGTGTTGCATTGATGAAAAGGATGGAATCGAGGTGGGATAAAAAAGCCCACGTATATACATTCTGTTAAGCTGCAAGGCGAGGAAGTATTTCAAGTTAGAATGAGTGAAAGATTAGCAATAAATACAAAGTTTAAAGCTAGTGATGAGTAGTGATTGGATTGAAGAAGGTATAAAATAAAACATCTTTCTATACTCGAGTTGAACGTAATTCGGTAAGTGGATCTGGTAAAATCGTGAGCTAATTTGTATGAGCCAACACCTATTCTTCTGAAAAGCCACGAACTTTAACATTTCCTTTTGTTCCCCACATAAAGTAGGCTCCCATAAAAGAGTGAAGTAAGGTGTAGGATGTTAAACACAAGTAAATCACGACATTTCCTCGGTTCTCTATTCTGCATTTCTGCAAGAAAGAATTGGTAAAAAAAACTCTAAGAATTAAAATCAGAACAACATTATATCTTAGCTTGAATGGGTTAATTTCGAAACTCCAGTAGGGAGAATGAGATTCTCAGGGAAATTCGTACTAAAAGTTTAATACACTTTCTGAGATTATCTAGGTCAATTGTAGCTGGGTACACTGTCTTTATTTTCCCTAAGTGTTGATGAGCTTCTTCAAAGGTGGGAAGAGGAGGAGGTGTATTTGTGTGCGTATGTTGTGGGAATGTGGTGATTCTTTTCGCACCTTTTGTTCAAGTGCTTTAAAGAGCCCTCAAGTATTTTTTGAGATGAGATGAGATAGACAGAAAGGTCGAGAAAGCATTTGATGGCTGCCATCATATTTAAGCAACCGTCTAAAAAAAATTCTTCCTTAACGAGACTTGTTCTTAAACTAGCTTTTGTATCCATGATGCTATGGCCGTTGAAGGATATTGGCTTCCAATGAAAACATTGCAAATTAGGTACGGTAATACAGCTATCTAGAAGCATATCCGTTGGGCTCTTAAGATATCCTGAAATGCAACAAAATTGCTACTGCCACCTTTCTCGGTCTACTGTGACAAGTCACAGGGGAATTGAATTAGTTAACTATATTGTATAAAGGGTTAGAAATATCAATCGCATGAGTAAATCCGCAACCACATGTAGATTATGCATAGTGTGAATGTGTGAACATCAGGAGGAAAACCCTTTAGGGTCAGTAAAGTTTTGGAATCACTAAATACAAGATGAGACCACTTATTATAAAAGGGATGAGATACATAATTTGAAAAAAAAACTGATGTCTTCACGCATCAATTGATGCACACAGTAGCGTCATGGGGTGATAATATTTTTTCTGAGACCTTTTGCCCATGTACTCATTGTTTTTGGAAGAGCTACCGATTTGATCTCCTGACAGTCATTTGTTTTACCTCTAAAAATATCAATTTTCAGTCTCAACAATCTCAGCTTATCTTTGACCTGTCACGTATATGTAACCCTCACTGATGGAGAAAGGTTCAATACCGAAAACCCAGATTCAAGTATCCATTATTATGAGATGATGAGCTCCTACTTATAACTCTTGCTGAAAAAAAAAGTTTCCTTATTGTTATAATTTTTCAGATGGTTGCACTATTGTTGATACAAAACTCTGTCTCAGCATAGATAAGTCAGAGAAGGTTAGAAGGTTTTATTGGGTTCCTTAAAAAGGGGACTTATTGGAGCCGAATATGTCATGTCATCAAGATCTTCAGACAGAAAAATGCTCATCAGTCATATGTCATGATGGAATCTATGAAAAACAAAGATTGAGGATCCACAGTCTAGTACGAAAAGTGTCAGGGTTGAGATTTTGGGAATATGAGATTTTGTCAAACTGTATTTAACTCCTGTCGAATGCCCATACTACTCTAGTCACTAAATCTTCAAGGGTTGTTAACTGTCGCCTTGTAATATATTATTACACTCTGCTCGAATTTACCTGCATAGACTCTTGGATCAATATGAACTGGTAATGCATCACATGCACTACCCTTTTATTTTACATCTCCCCTCGGCAGGATTTGATCGAAGGTTTAACCAAGGGGTAAAAAAATCACCTTAAAATTTCACGATCGCGTCCCTGTCCATAGCGTAACAAGATTCCAATTCATCACACATGGCTGACTGCTTGGAAATCAAGTAAAAAGTAGAAATATTTTCTAACCTCACAGGTAGTGATTTTTTTTCTTTCCTCTCATCCTCCTCTACTGCCGCTGTTGCTTATTTATCGTGTAATTGAAAATGTAGCATGGGCAACTGTGCTCTTGTGTAGTTTATTTATAAAAAGTTCTCTTAACCAGAGGAGAGTCCTTTTGGTTTAGCATATAAAAAGAGGGTAAATGATGAAGACAAAGTATCAATCATCCTGTGTGTTGAATTACACAGTCCATCCGTGTTGATGGTATTGATTAGCGATTTGTGCATTGGAAAGAAAGTCAAGCCTCTTCCCAGTTCGTGCTAAAGCTTACCTCCTTTGTGACACCTTGTCGAATTCTTCTCAATTTTCCTGCAAAAACGCTTTGTCTCCACTGAACACGTTGGAGAGACGTGCCTTTTCTACCCACCGACGGTATCAACTATCATTGGCTTTATAGTATCATTCAGGACCATCAATGACAGGAAAACACACTGAAAAGTAATTACGATGAAGAGCAGGTACACCCGTTAAGTAGGAGGAAGTAGACATTTGCAATAGAGCCCGTCATTCAACTGCGTCTTTTACGACTACAATTTTCCGCATGACTGTGCTAATCTGGAACGATATTGATATGTATCCCATCTTTACTTATATTTATACTAATACCTTTTCTTTCTTGATTTACATCGGCTTTTGGGGTTTGACGAGCAATTAGAATGGGAGCAAGAAATAAACAATCAACACATTTTTACTCTATTTGTTCTGGCCAACAAGTTCTAGTACTTTTTTTTAGGATAATCAAGATCAAATTGAGATTTGCATAACTAACAACTTTTTGCTTCGATAACCAGTGGAATTTCATGGGTCTTTTACAATCATCAGTCCAATAAAAGATAGATCTTCGGATGCTACGAGTTATTCCATTTTCTATATAAAAAAAAGTAATAAGGGCAATGAACAAAAACGTTAATGGATTATATAATAAATCTTGCGATGAACTCGAACAAACCCAAATCTTTGAATTTCTTATAGTTTCAGAAGTTCAAGAATAGAATTAGTTGTATTTAATACTTGAGAAGTTGAAAAAAGATCAATGGAATCATCGTCACCAAACATTAACAGTATTTTCTCTTATATGAAATTAATATGAAGCTAGTCGATAGTTTCCAGATTATAATGATAACAAACTTAGCTCACAAATAAAAGTCTGCTTGCTAGCACTACACTACAGATAAAACCCTCATGACTACTTTTTTTTTTTTTTTTTACTTGTTAGGTATGAAAATCATACATACTAAATGTGACTGAAACTGTTGCATTTTTATTGAATTGGACTATGAGTATTTGATGTTGAGGAAACGTGTATGGATTGTAAGATTTGTGAATCTTATAGAAAACTGTATAACGTTATTCCAGTATAGGAGGTCAGCAATCTTAGATCAGTGAGTATATCTGACCTTCTAAATTTAAAGTGAAGATATTTGTTAATAAAGTAACAAAATTAAATGATTTAAATGAAGACATTTGGATTGTTGTTAATATTTTTATACTGACATTAACGTTAAAATAACAGATTGGAATCCATCAAATTCACTACCTAATTTTTAAACTTGTGTTTTAGTCCAAGAAAGTTTGGTCTCATGTTGAAAAATTATTTTGAAAACTGACAAAAATTAACAAAAGTTTTTCTGCTACGAAACCTATAAAGAACAAATGATTGCCAGGTTCTAAAATTGATAACTGATAAATATTTTGCAATATATTCTTAAAAACTAGAAGCAATTACATGCCTACTAAAAACATCACTTACTCATCATTAGGTACAAACTACCCTTAAATTAAGGAATCGCAAAAGTTTACGAACCAAAGAATCCGCATTATCTCGTCCGTAGTATCCTAAATGAACAATTTTGATTGTGGTACAAGTTTATTATGTTCTGGTTGAAGCCATAATATATACATAGAAGCAACGACAAGTCCACCTTTATGTTTAGAAGGACTGTGATCCATTTTCAATGCACGATTTTGCTTGAATTGTTGAAAAGTCAGGATGTTGTTGGTTTGGCCGACGTTGATCGTGATTTTCATCCAAATCTAGAGCCATTCCCTTTATAGCTCATAGTTTTATTTTTGTTCATTACTCATTTAGATTGCTTAGATACATTTTAGCTTTAAAACTCATCATGATCATCATCATACATGAATGAGCTAAAAAGCTTGGGGTTATGTAAAAAGAAAAAGAGCTGCCTTTTAGACAGACATGAACCCTTCCATAACTAGTGGGAAATCAAGTGGGAAGGGTTAACAGATGAATAAATGGTAGAAAAGCTTCTTTTTAGCCGACAGGGAACTATTGTACCCACTAGATACATATATTCGTATATTCATTAAAAAGGACGGGAAGAACAGGAGTTGGGATGGGACTGATGGGAGAACTATATGTTTTTCAATAATAATTTTAGGTTTGCAATAAGAGCAACTTCCGTACATCAGAGAAGTGCTTCATCTCTCAAAAAAGATGAGACAGGGACACATTGTTCACCAAGCTCACCTGTTTACCTGTGAACTTGTATTTGTACATCCTGGTCTTTCTATTCATAACTACAAAATCGTGCCTTTGGTTCCCATCCGTCTGGAATGACAACGGGAATCAAAGAGAATGATTATGATTATTCAGGTGGCCCAATGGCTCACAGTTTTTCAAAATTTGCTGAACTGGATAATTATATGAAACGTTCCACTACATTTCGTGTCTCTATGAGCTCCATCCATCCAGCAGATTTCAATCCACATCAGCCAGAAAACATAGGACAACAATTGTAGAGTTGAGACTGATTTGAGAACAAACTAAATTCCACCAAAATTGATAATCCTCCTGCTCCTTATCTTTGAATAAATAGTATCTCAATCTCACAAAAGGTACACAAGTCTTTTAATCTTCTTAAGAAGACAAAGTCTATTAACTTGGTGCCTGGTTATCAGAGAGGGTGATGGGGATTCATAAAACTATGCTGATGCTCCTTAAGAATAATGAGGAATGAGGACTATAAATGAAGCTGTTTGTTATAGAAGTGACTAATAGAGATGACTAATATGTCCGATGATAAGAAGAAGAATGATAGACCTTTATTATAAGTATGGGATACGCTCTTTAGGGGACTTGGAGAGCTCCTATTAAATAGAGCTGGTGAACTGAACTCGAGTGCATTTCATACGTATTATTATTATCATCATCATGTCGGGTTTATATATAAATGGATGGACAGTTTGGTTTTTGTGGATGATGATTTGACTATGTAGTTGATGGTGGTGGTGTGGTGGTTCGTATTATTATTATTGTAGTCCTACTAGTACATCATCAGCAAGCAAAGTCAACTGTGGGTTTGGGAACCACGAGAGAGGAAAGATGAACGTGCCGCAGGAGGTGAGGGTGATTGTTGTGAGATGAGAGCCCAGAGAGGTTTAGCCTTTAGTTCAGTAATAACTTGGGACCTAAGCAGTCCTTTCTGTCTCAGTGCTTCACATTAACAATTGTAGCTTCTGTGTATGCCTTGAAACTTATTATCAAGTACTGCTGTGATGTGGAGGGTCTGACCTCACCAAAAACTCAGTGGGGATTCTTATGTCACCATTCGATTCCTCTCTCTCTCTCTGACTTTGTGAGAGACCCTGTGCACTACTAGGACACAGTACCACTCAAAAAGTCCAGCCAGTGACTCTTCCAGGACTGAGCACAATACATGGCAGTGTGTGATTGATTGATTTCACCCTTGTTTCATCATTCTTAACTTTATAAGCCCAGACGGACACATAGATACCTCATACTAATCAGTCACTCAGGCAAAGTTCTCAAGGTTCTTTCTTCATCAACTCGACAATATTCTTTGATCATCGATAAATTTACATGTGACTTTTGAATTGCGTATGTATAAGTGTACTTAGCGAGGAGAACATTTGGATCCGTTTATATTAATTCTTTTTTGGAATTATTTGGAATAATGATATTCATATTTGGCAGATTTAAATGCTGAAATTGAAAGAGTTTTGAAGCTTGGGTGTGATGGTTGGTGAATGTGAAACATGTTTATGACAGTGTCATACAGCCTTATCGGATTTAGAAACTGAAAAGAAGCTATCAAAGTTGGCTAGTGTGGATTGGGCCGTTTCTTACGATTAAATACATTGAAAATAGAATGAATCGTTCTACAAATGGAAACACACTGTCTGCGGCGCAATGCGAGGGAGCGTGACTTCCGAAAAAGTATGTTATTCAAAGGCCATAGTAGCAAACTGGAGCTGTTGATTGAAAAAATTCAAGCAAATAAGGAAACTACAGGTTAATTTTTTTTTCTCATATTTCCGGAATTTAAGTCTACGTACTGATTCGTTTTCGTTTCGTAACATAGGATGATGCATAGTATTTTTAGGAAAGAAATTGAAACCGAAACAGACCTCCGATCACCGATGAGACAATGTGAAATTTACGAATATAATGTCAAATAAATGCACTCATACTTGAGAATAGTTGTTAGAACCAAAGGCAAAGAATCCTGTATAATAATTCACGTGGGAAAATCGACTGTTGAGTGAAGTGGAAATGTTTGATTATATTGACAGACACAATGGGGACTGATCCAAGTTTATCTTGGAATTCTGAGACGGCGGATGAGGACCAGAATTCACTATCGCCCAGCTCATGTGAGACCCCAGATGGAAATGACCCTGAGATAAACTTTACAATCGGCCCTACCGAATCAACTCCATATTCTTGCCAATTCTGTGAGAAGGCCTTTCCAAGATTATCGTATCTGAAGAAGCACGAGCAGGTACTGATCGATTTATTCTCAAATTAATCCCAAAGTATATAAGGGTTACAAATAATCAGGATTCATTTGGTAGTGCAGTCTAATTCATTCAGAATAATAAGTCTTTTCAAAGGGTAAAGGAAGTAAAAATACGTGTCTGAAGAGACCATGTCAAGAATTAGAGGGTTTCGGCCCTTGACTAACTTTTTCTATTAAAGTAATTGGTCAAAAAACCACATCGAAAGTGTAATGAATAAGCCTAGATAAGCTGTGCGCTTTACAGGTTCATAGGAGTTGTACACTTCTACTTCTTGTCACAAACCAAAGATAACTCGATAGGAAGGATGACTTTTTGAAAAAGAAAATTCTCGTTAATAATGACCCAACGTATTTAGCCCGTTCCGCTTAAAATCCCCTTCGAAACTTGCAGCCAGATTTTTTTTACCAACCTGTTCAAGCACAGGATTTCTAAAGTACAATGTATTATATGCTTACCACTGAGCTACTGCCAGTTTATTAATGAGGATATTAACTTTACAGAATCACAGCGATAAAATGCCGTTCAAGTGTGACTTCTGTCAGCGTTTGTTCAAACACAAGCGAAGTCGAGATCGTCATGTCAAACTCCATACAGGGGATAAGAAATACCGATGCCCCCATTGTGAATCTGCGTTCTCTAGAAGGTATTATAATTTCTAGTTTCTTAATCGTTGAGGAAACTGGCAGAATTTATGTGGAGGTATTTTAAAGAAAATATTTTCTCATAATTTTAGTGACCACCTCAAGATTCATCTAAAGACTCATGACCACCAGAAGCCTTATCAATGTGTTGTATGTAATCGTGGATATAATACAGCCGCTGCACTCACTTCTCATATGCAAAATCATAAAAAAGAGTCCTCTGTGAGTACCACGCCAAGTCCTGGACAATTTAGATGTCTGCAATGCAATGGAACTTTCTCTACTGGCGAAGATCTTCAGGTAATTCGAACATAGAAAATTTTTCTTTTTTGAGCAAGAAGCTGTTTGAAATATTTTAAGTACATATTGTATTCTATTGCAGACCCATATTTCCCATAGTCATGCAACTCCCCCACCGGAAAAGTTAAAACCAAACACCTCAAAGACACCTTCATCCTCTCCGTCATCAAGAGTAGGAAGCTCTGATACAGATAATCCCATTTCCCGTTTGATGAATCCATTCGCCATGCCCAAGCTTGCATGCATTTATTGTGCAAAAGATTCTTTCACCACGATGGAATCATTACAACTCCATGTCCAGGCATTACATGGTAAATGATCTTATTTATATCGACGCTAAAAAGTAATATTGAGAAGATGTCCTTCTTTAGAAGAAAGAATTTTCAAAGGGTGATATTTATGTAAAATCATTCTATCATCTAGGTCCTCTACTGAATGGAGAACTTAGTGACAGCCCGCATCACTTATCCCCGATTGGAACTCCATCGTCGGGAATAATGCCGGATCTTGGGTCCTCCCCCTGCAACCTTCCATGCAACTTTTGTACAATGAAGTTTTCCAACCTAAGCGCACTTCACAAACATGTCATCACAGTCCATAGCCTATCTTACTGTTACCTTCAAGCCAAAGCAAAAGAAAATGCCTTTTGTGCACCATGTGCTATTGCGTTTCCGAGCAGTAGTGCCTATGCTGAACACTTTATGGTATTCCATGCTAACTCGAATTTCAGCACAGCCAAACCCATGCAGGTAAATGATGTAACTTAACAATACTTTTGAAGCAATTAGAAATGTTATCTCATTGTGCCCCAAATATTAGTATGACAGGACTTTCGACTTGCATGATGAATTTGTATTGATTTCACAATCTAATCTCATGTTTATTTCAAAAGGTATGTCCAACCGACCCTCCTCAAATAAAACCTACAGATTTAAGCAAAAAAACAAAGGGAGCCAAAGAGTCGTCCTTCTCCAGCTTAGGGTCAGCATCTCCAGCCAAAAAAATAAAACGAGATGATGGAAGGAATGAGAATCAAAATTGTGGAACACCCCCCGACCTATCACACGCATCAACAATGCCGAATACTTTCGGAACACATAGTCTTCTATGTAACCAGTGTAATGCAGGATTCGCGGATTTCGAATCTTTTAGAACTCATTTAAAAAGCCACTTGGAAGAAGTTGTGCAGAAATTCGTTTGCGACCAATGTGAAAGTGTTTTCTCATCAGAAGAGCAGCTCGAAAATCATTCAATGGCTCACTATTTGTCAACTTCAACGGAGTATGGATGTCAAAGCTGTCTCAAGCATTTTGTAAAGCCGGATGAGCTTCAGTAAGTTAAAAATTTAGTTTATTCCCTTGAACTACTTCTTTCATAAGTTATTTTTATCTTGTAGAAAGTCGTTGCAGAAAGCAGAGTTTTTTTTTGTAAAAACTTATTTTCTCAATAAGCTTTTTTGATCTGTCAACTCGATAGTTTTTTCTGGATATCAGTTTTTCAAACAGATAAAGTATATGCTGTTAAAAATTTTACATTGTTGTACTTGACCCACAGGAAACATCTACTGGACATTCATGCTCATCATTTATACCGTTGTTCCCTTTGTAAGGATGTTTTCGACTCCAAAGTGTCAATTCAAGTTCACTTCGCCGTCAAACATAGCAATGAATGCAAACTCTTCAGATGCACGTCATGCTCTAATTTATCTAGATCGGAAGTGGAATTCCAGGTATAATTTTAATAAATTAAAATCAATTTGTTCAATTGTCTAAAAAAAAATTTTTAACTTGTTGATTTCAGATGCACGTTCGATTAGTTCACCTTCGAAAATTATCTCCCTACCGGTGCCTGCTTTGTAACTCTTCGTTTTCTAATGAGCTCGAGCTACAGTTTCATCTAAGCACTCATCAGAAGCAGTTCAAATGCAAACTTTGTGACGAAGCATTCCACGTAGAGTTTCTTCTCGATAAGCACATGCAGACCCATCATGTAGGCGTAAATGGAGACTCGGAGCAACATTCATTTAGTCGGGCTAATAATGGGGGTAACAAAACATCTAGAAAATCCAATTCATCTGGCAAGGCAAAAGAAAATCGATGTGATATATGCGACAAAATATTCCTTTCCGAGCATGAAGTAACTCTTCATCGGAAGCAAGTTCACCACGTGTCTCATGAATCTGCGAGTATAACTGAATCTGAGTTGGATAAAAGTACTGGGAGTATTAATTCCAAATCCGTCTCTAAATCCACTATCAACTCCACAACTGGCTCGATGGCTTCAAGCGGCCGAAGTCTCAGTCTTAACTGTGCATACTGCAATGAAAACTGTAAAAGTAGAACCGATCTTGAAGGACATATGAAGACCCACCAGATCGTGTCCTCTGGAAAGAATAAATGTAACATCTGTGATGAACTTTGTCCAACTGCAACTTTACTCGCTGAACACAAGCTAACACATTGTAAAGTAATCTCGGGAAACAAGTGCACTGGGTGCAAGCAGAACATAACATCTGAGGACCAGTATCTATTTCACATGAGGGAACATAGCCAGCAAAACGGTACATCCAACACAAGTCAGAACAATAGCATTACCGTGCCAGTCCCGTGTGTTATCTGTAGACAAACGCTAATGACAGACATTGAAATTCAAATGCATTCTCGATTCCATACGCAATCGGGGGAAGATTCCAGGCAGACACAATCAGTCAACGGTAATTCAACAGAGTTACAACAGTCCAATTCAACAGTTTCACTTCAATGTTGCCTATGCCTTCGAGTTGACGAGAAGTCTAGCAACTCCAGAAATGGCATGGCCACTGAAATGAAGCCTTTCATATGTCCCTCGTGCTATAAGAGAACTGCTCCATTCGTTCATCCGTCAACTGGATTCCCTGTCCCACAAGGGATCTCAAAATCTCCAGAGAAATTAAAAGATGAGCTCGGTGCTAAAACGGAGTCCCACAAAGTTGATCAGAATAAGACTTACCAATGCATCAAATGTCAAATGAGCTTCAGTTCCGAAGAAGAAATTCAGTCTCATGTCGCTACACACCTGAGAAATGAAGGATCCAGTCATGAATGCTACCTTTGTACTAGAATATTTTTTGACACCCCTCTGAAGCTCCAATGCCATCTTATCGAGCACACATTTGAAGGATGTTCCTCATTCACTTGCTATATGTGTTCATCAGTTTTCACAACAGCCACTGGACTCCAGCATCACATGAATGAGCATGGACTCCACAATCGTCCGTACGACTGTTCCTTTTGCCATCTAAAGTTCTTCTTTCGGGCTGAGCTCGAGAATCATTTGGTCTCTCATGAGCAAATGAAACAGGCCCTTATGGATGGCTCCAAAATGAATGAATTCAACGGCTCCATGTTTAATTTAAGCCAAATCAGTACAAATTCCAACTGTAGCAAAGCTAGTTCTAATGGTGGGAACAGCCAAAAACCCAAGAAATTTTTCTACAGGTCAGATGACTCTGATGAGGAGGAAATGGATACTCCCCTCAAACTGAAGATCGAAAATCGCTCTGATGAAGATTCTGGTAGTAGTAAGGAACATGGGGAATGCAGCCATTCCCACGAAGGTAGAAAAATTGAACAAACGCTTAGTGTAAACTCTGAGGGCAATCATAGCCAAGGTGTTGGAGCGACAAATTAACTCGATCAGTGTACCCGGTGCAAACGGATATCGTTTGAAATGTTTAAATGAACATCTACCTCACGCTCCCTATAAATTAAATGCTGAATTGTAAGCTATTTTTGTGTCTCTCTGAAAACTGCGTGGGAGTCATGTTGAAGCCTCTAACAGTAGCTGCTACATTCGCCTTAAATACTATTTAGTTAGCTACAGTATTTAAAAGACTATTATTTTTATGTCATTATGCGGGTCACCAATTATTACCATTTTGTTTAAAGGAATAAAAAGCGTATCTCGTTGCTACAAGTCATTTTCGTATATTTTTTAAATCCACTGTGGACAAAGTCAAGGCTGAAATTATGTAGTTAAACATGAAAATAGCTGTTTAGAAGTTTTTCCCTTAAAAAATCATGTTGCGTGGATTCATGATGATAAGGTGTGACAAGAACAACAAATCCATTCTATCTGCATCATCGTAGCCTATAGATTCATCTATCGATGGGATGAGTTAGGAATTGGGGTAACATAATCTTCCATTAGTTTTGAGTTTTGATCACTGAACCCGAAACGCTATGAAATGAATTAATTGATATTGAACTCAGTATAATATCTTTGCATAATATCTGTAATGTATTTTCTTACTACTGAACAACTTGGAAAGCACTAATTACGCAACTGCAGTTTTCGTACATAGTTATAAGTAATTTGCATGCAGTTTATTAAGTATCGACAGATACTTTATGCGAATGCTCTTGTGTCCGTCTGTCTGTCCGTCTGTCCGCACGATTACGCTCGAACGGGTCAACCAATCTTCATGAAACTTGGCACACATGTTCTATGACCTCTATCTCAGG